>JAATLQ010032343.1:115487-142104 GCA_013421005.1 Heliconius erato x Heliconius himera | reverse complement strand
TCTAGAATTCGGCAGAAACTGGGGAACGGAGTGTCTTGAACACTGGGTTCTCTCTGCCTACCCTGCAGTGTGTGGGATACAGCGTGAAACCGATTTATTTATTTTAAGTTAATGAATCTGCTTAGTTTACGAATTGAAATGTCATTAATAATAACATGCTCTTTTAATGTACTAAAATAAGTGTTCGATATTAAATAGGAATCTTCCATGTAGCGTTGTTAGTATTGTTTAGCCAAATTATTGTGAAAAAATAATAATAATATGTAATAATTAAATTATAACATGAATGTATATGGCTATGAATGTATACTGATGGCTCATTGTGTTAATGAGAATTATTGAATTGTATAAATCTACATAATTATATATTATCTAATATACATAATTATATAATTGTTGTATAAATCTAAAATCAAAAAACCTCAAAATGTATAAATACAAAAAAAAATGTTTGCAATGTAAAATAAAATTTATAAATATTTTGTATATAATCAATTTAATTGCGTAACGAATTCAGTGTAGTTAACATTTACTTTATTTAATTTTAGTCTAGTTTTATGTCATAATTATTTTGATTTAAAGAAAATTACGAATTAAGAAAATGTATTTCAAGTTGTATAATTTACATATTATGACATGTGAATATATCTAATTTAATAGTTTTTGTATATATCCTCACTTGTGCTAAAAATATAATTGTTATGTAACTGTTGGCAAAAAACTAAAGCTATTTAAGTTAGGACATTTAAAAATTGTGAACTATTCTTAAATCGCGAAGGGACTCGCGATTAGCAGGATGGCCGAGCTGTTAGCATAAGTTACTTATGATGTAGTAATAGGTGTCACTGTAATTACAAGTACGTCATTTGATATTGTTTCCATTGTCGATTGTATTAAGTGGCGGTAGTGTGCTGCGTCTTTTCCGGTGTATTTCCAATATAAGCACAAACGACACGGCACTCGTGTTCATTACGTTCTAAGATATTGTCAAGACAACTTGTCATTACAATTCATATTTCAATATTGTGACTACGAGAGTATATGTGTATATAACAAGTGTAAATAAATATATTGTAAAAGCTGGATTTTGTGTCTGATTTGTTGGTTCGCCTAACAGTACTTAGTTTACTTTTTATGTTTTGTTTTCCCAAATTGGAATCAAACTCACAATCACGGTCAGAGAAAGGCGTCGTGGCGTAAAGGCAGTCATCCGATTGTTAGTAATGATCCTGTTAAAAAATGTAATATCAGACTAGATTCCGCCCCAAAAAAAGCGTCTTCAAAATGGCTGAATGAATGAACGAAGAGTGTAAAATATAAAGATATTGGGAAAAATGATATTCAACTATAAAAAAAAATGAAACTAAAATACTAAACATTATGTATGAATAGAAGGAAATATATGTAAATTTTATCTTATAATTTATATTCTTAATGTATTTTGGATGGAACGGAAGGAAAAAGTCAATCAGCCAAAACAAGTTTTTGACAAATTCTAAGAAATATAGTGGATTATTAACTAAGAAGATTTATTTATGTTAAGAAAATATAAAATATGTGGTACAAACAAATTTTGGAAAAAAAAATAAATATTTTTTTTAGTTTTACTCTGTATTTGGCACATAACGAGGTAGGCATAGGGAACCTCGGAACGTAGTGTTAAGATACTTCTTCTTCATTAGGATACTTCCGTTACGATTCCGATGGGTATTATATATAAGTTCGACGTGTCTGTGTATGTATGTATAAGTATGTTTGTCTGGTATCGTAGCTCCCAAACTGAGAAACTAATTTTGATTCAGTTTTTTTCATTTGAAAGGTGATCTAATCCAGAGTATTCTTAGTCACGATTCAAGCAAAGGAGCTGATGATCTTCAAACGGCCGATATATTCAACAAGATAAGCAGATCTTTTTTTTACTTTTCAGAGCTTTGTGTGTCGATTATTTCTTTCGACCAACAAATTACATGACATGTCGCTGTATTTCGGAAGATTTTTCTTCCCAGATGACCGATGGCCAATGTTTATTTGTAATGTATTTGGGTGTTGGCCGGGTTCCACGTCTAGATGTATTTCAAGCGGGGCCGAGGTCATGACCCGCCACTACCCACGCACGCCCGGGTTTATATAGTAGAAGTAGAAATAAGGGCGAGCTATATATGTAAATGCTTGATACCTTGAAGACAATCGTAGCGAAGTGGCACAATGTGTGACTGTGTAAACGTGATTGGTTATGGGTTCGATTCCCACTCGAAGAAACGATACTCGAAGAAATGCTAAGGAAGAGTTATGTTTTTCGCGCGTATCTTGTATATATGTAATATTCTTTATTACCTCATTTCTCCAGAACCGCTGAATGGATTTCCTTAATTGAGGTATCGTTAGATTCGTATTAGCAGCCCAAGTGTTCTTAGATAGGTGACGTTAAAAAAAAACAATACTGGCAGCTGTGGGACGCCATTGGACTTAGTGAAAAAATTTTCGTTTCGAATACCACAATATGGGTATCAAATTCAAAAGCTTAATACGAGGATTTCAAAAAATACCTTTTTGATCATGATTATCATTATTATAATGATTTCTAACAAAAACATGAAAAATAAAAAAATATTTGTAAAAACAAAAATCCCGACTGCATAAAACTAAAAAGAAAATAAACAAGCAACAAGCAATAGTTTATTAGGATTAACAGTCGGTACATACAAGTAATTCTTCAATCAATAAAATCTTTACCAGGAACCTCGCATAATTTGAAGAGGTCCCGACTGTTAATCCTAATAAACTATTGGGTTTGTTTATTTTCTTTTTAGTTTTATGCAGTCGGGGTTTTTTTTTACAAATATATATTTTTTTCAATTTATATTTCCATCTCTTCGCTCTGGTGTCGAGGCAAAGCGCGGCGTTGAGTTCCGCCACTCAACACGCAATGCCTCCAGAACTTGGCGGAAAGTGGGGGACGGAGTGCCTTAACACTAAATTCCCTCTGCCTACTATGCTGTATAAGAGAGATAACGCGATGCTGATTTTTTATATATATGTATGTTCC
Source organism: Heliconius erato x Heliconius himera (assembly GCA_013421005.1). Lineage (NCBI taxonomy): Eukaryota > Metazoa > Arthropoda > Insecta > Lepidoptera > Nymphalidae > Heliconius > Heliconius erato x Heliconius himera. The sequence continues at coordinate 139,058 of JAATLQ010032343.1, read as the reverse complement.
TATTATCTGTATATAATTGTTGATATGAGCAGATTACCAACTAAAATTAAATATGATTCAACTAGGTAAATTTAATTCATGATTTAATAAAATATTTCTACTCTTTAATAATTATGATCTATAACTAATACTCGAGGCCGTCGTGGCGCAGTGGAACATCGTGTGACTATAAGCGTGGCGGTTATGGGTTAGATTCCTACTCGAGGAAATGTAATATTTAATATGTTCATTTCTTCGCTCTAGTAACAAGGCAAAGCGCGGCGTTGAATTCTGCCACTCAACAAACAAAGCCTCCAGGATTCGGCAGCAAGTGGGAATCGGACTTTTTTTTAATGGAAACGGCACTCCGTTTCTATTGAAACATTATTACGAACCTAGTGTTAAGACACTTCTTAACACTAGTTTCCTAAATTCTACCTGCTATATGCGGAATATACAGTGAAGCTAAGAAAAATTAAATATAGATAAAGGCACATCACATATAGATATATTATATAAATTTGCAGGAACAGAATGTGCAACTTAATTACTTTATTCGTGGTTTACTTAAATATTTCCGCAAAATAATTCTTGTAATTCAATCTTTTAAGTTTTAATGAGCGTTGGGCGGAAGGAAGAAATCAATTAGCCTTAATAATGATTATAGTAGAGTAAATATGTAAAATATGTAAAATATTACTATAAAATTTCTATTTTAGCTTCATATATTTCGAAAAAAAGTTGAGAAATCGAGGCACTTTATTCACTATTTTCGAGGCTTGTAAAAAATAGCTTCACACACCACAAGGTAAACAGATGGAACCTACTGTTAAGTTACTACTTTCCCCACTTTGAGCCAAATTTTTCGAGGCATTGCATGTTGAGTGGCGGAACTCAAAGGCCGGCTTTTGCCTTGGTACCAGAGCAAAAAAATGAAAATATTAAGAAATAAGAATATTCTTGCGCCTGCGCCACGACGGTGTCACCATAGCGCGATAGTGATGATAATTTGAAAGGAAGGAATCTTCGAGGATTTATTTATTTCACGTGTCTCGGCTTAGTTTCGGATAGGAGCTAAAAGAGCCTAGAGTTATTGACGCTGTTTTAGATTTTAACCGACTCATAAGAAAATATTCTTGGAGTCTAGTTGGAAAACTAAAATCCTGTCACCGGCGCGCAGTTTCATACTAAGCTAAACTACTGATTTAAATATGTAAAAAAAAATATTGTCTTAATTTACATACAGAGACTGGTTCTAGTCATAAGGTTACAAATTATATAAAATCATTGTTTTAGCTCTTATAACCGCCTAGTTACGAAACAAAGAAAAAGTAGTAGCAGCCGTAACAATCATAAGTACAGTCCAATTACTCTTAGCGATTTTATTTCACTTTTAAAATCAAGTGAATGAAAATGAAACGAAAATTGGTAAATATGTAAAAGCGCAAGCAAATACATATAATGACACTATGAAATAATGTAATATTTTTTTAATATTTCCATTTTTTTTTCAGCTAATAAACATCAACGCGTTTTGCCTTCTATTGGATCATACAGTTCAACAATACTATCAACCAAGTATCAACCAGTTTCAATATAACCCCTATCAGAACTTACAAAATCTTGAACCACAATATTCCCATCAAAACGGTAATAACAAATGGAATATACACCAACACAAATATCAGTATGATGACGAAGACTCGACAGAATGTTCTTGTGGTGATTGTGTCAATTTAAAGCCATTATGTCAAAATGTGTGTCTGAATTGTTTTCCACAACAGCCTGTCATGCCACCAATGACATCTAGCTTTTTTTACTTTCACTATCCATATCCATATTTCATAATGCCAAAAGAAACCCCGTCGTCGTCAACGACTACAGAAAAAATAACTACTACTTCCCAAACGAAAACAACTTATTTTATTATACCAGAAACAACATCCCCAACAGATACTGAATCTCTAGCAAATAACACAGCAGAAGTAGAAGATATCTTCCCTATGCCTATGTATATACGGATGAAAGACAAAAGACCGTATAAGCTGAATGCCCCAAGACGTACGAAGCATAATAGGAAACCCAAGTACCGCAAAGCGTCAATTTCTGACCAATTCGCTGAGAAATTAATACCGCAGATGAGGAACGTGAAAGTGCTGCATCCTAGGAGCAATTTACGGAATGTTGATGATATTGCACCATACCACTTCTGATCTTATTTTAGTGAACAAATTCTGCTTGATGCATTGTGTGTAAAATAACCTTTGAAGATCTATGCAATTCTTAGCGTTCGTAAATGCGTTCTACCACACACTGTGATAAATTAGTGTTTAATTGCCGTTAAGTTAGTACGTCGCGGCGTTGAGTTCTGCCACTCAACACGCAATGTCTCCTGAATTCAGCAGAAGGTGAGGAATGGAGTGGGAACTTAACACAAGGTTCCCTCTGCCTACCCTGCTGTGTGCGGGATACAGCGTGAAGCTGATTTTAATTTAGTACATACATTTTATAATTTATCTGTGCAAGTAATTGTATCGATTTAAGGATAAGTTAAATCATAATTCCTTAAATGCTGATCGCGACAGTATCCATTGGTAATAATACCAATAATATTTACATATTTTAACCGGATATAAATTTTACAAAGGTCTATTAAATATTTTGTATTAATTTATTGTTGGTCATTAATTAAGGTTGTATGATGCAATTTTTAATGCATCTTGGTAAGGATATATTGTCACTTTAGACAGCAATACAAGGTTTTTTTTCACATACTAAAATAAATAATATAAAATTAAACCTTGTTTTTATTTAATACCTCTTGTAGAGTTATAGTCACAAGCGAGGAACTGAAGCGAATGTATTTTTTTTATTTACAAACAGTTTATTTACATAAAGTATTTACCAATTTTAAAAAGTTATAATTTTTTTATCACATAATATTGTTATCGTGCCATAAAAGGTTACAGCCATAATGAATTTGAATTAGAGTGCATTTTTAAACTACCTTCTACTTATACTTCTACTTATACTTATATAAGTACCTAATAGATGAAATTAATAAAATAAATATAACGAACACTACTATACTCTACTGATATGTTTGATAATACACACTTATGTACAAAATGACAAAGTGTAATCCACGCGTCAATTGGTTCTCTATCCCTATTCAGGGAACCGTGAGATAAAATGTAAACAAACCAGAAAACTTACAAAAGCCTTACTTTACAGGCTACAATTGGTGGATATTTTATAATATAAAATATTATAGACTAATACGCTGATAGTACAGTAAATAATAGTATTGACCACTCATGCTTATTATAATTATATTGAGTTCCACCCCTCAACACGCAGTGCCTCTAGAATTCAGCGGAAGGTGGGGAACGTAGTGTCTTAACACTAGATGCCTTCTGCCTACCCTGTAACGTGTGGGATGAGGTTGAAAAAAAAATAATGATAACTATAGAAACCTTTTCAGACTTGATGGAAATCGAATGTTATAAATGCCTTAATGCCTAGTTCTGGAGGCATTTTTACAATAGATCAACTTGTTGATACGAGAAAACTATTTCCAGATATATACTTATTTAGAAAACGTATAAAAGTTTGAACGCAGCGGGACTCGAAACCGCGCCTCCTGGAAACCGACCAGGCGCTCTGACCACTAAGCCATGCGTTCGAGTCCCGCTGCGTTCAAACTTTTATACGTTTTCTAAATAAGTATTTTTCTTTCCTAAGTGTGGAATAACACTTTAAAAATGTTTAAAAATATTTCCAGATACTTTGTTTCTTATTATTTTTTAAGTTAAAGTTCTAATGTGGAGCTTTCCCATGGTCTAGGTTTTGGAGGAGCGCCCATTATGCTCAATGTTTGACATTGTCCTTTTGTATTCATCTCCATTGTCTACTTTGATGTCCCTTAGAAACAGTACGTGAACGTCTATGTTTAAGCGGCGGATATGAGAGGCACAAGTTACGTTGCCGGGCTGTGCATTGATGCACGGCTTGTACTGACGCAAAGAGGCCAGTTCGTCTTATAATGGTAAGAGCAGCCCAACGTCTGTCAAGGGAATGGACTCCTGTAGGACCGATGTCCGATCTCATCGAGACGGCATCCATAAACAGGATGATGATAACGATAAAGACACATTCACATACGTCAATGGCAGAGCCATGGCAGAGTGTGCGCATAGCTTGTTTGACACAACCAACTTAAATTATACCTTATTTTTATTAATATCATGAAGAACAATAACTATAGTAATTGTTCCGTATAACTAAAGCAAATGTAATTTCTTATTCACAAGCAACTTATGTAATATTTTTGCCAATTTTAAAAAGTATATACATTGTTTATCATATATATAAATTGTTATCGCGTAATAAAAGGTAACAGCCACAATACATTTGTTCTTATTTTAAAGCTTCTACTCCTTATAATACCTTAAATATTTGTTAGTAAAAATATTCTGTCTTCAAAAATGTAGTTGAATTATTTGAAAATCTCCACGTGATTAACTATGAACACGGTATGTACTGATTACGTATTATGCTAAAACTTTTTTTGTAATAAAATGTATTAAGCCAAATATATTGAAATTCAAAATATATGTCAAATAATTGATATAATATGTTATGATATAATAAATTAAAAATAATTGTGAAATAATTATTTAATTTTTTCGCTCTGGCAACGAGGCGAAATTATATTGAATTCCGCCACTCAACGAAATGACACCAGAATTCGACGAGAAGTGGGGAGTGGCACAAGCGTGTGACTGTCAACGCGACAGGTTGTGGGTTCGGTTCCCACTCGAGGATATAAATTATTTAATATATTGATTTCTTCTCTCTTGTGTCGGGGACTCAGAGCAAAGCGCGGCATTGAATTTCGCCACTCGACTTGAAATGCCTCAAGAAGAGAGTGAAAAATGGAGAACGCAGTCTCTTAACACTAGGCTCTCTACTTACCCCGCTGTGTATGGGTGTATCCAGTACGCAGCAAACTTATAGACCAACTTTATTCAGAATTCTTAAAGTCAGTAGTTGCTTATTCGAAGTGGATGGACGCTGTGACCAAAGTCTATCTAATAAATCATTATTATCAATACAAAAGCTTAGTTATATTTGTTACAGATTATCAATGTTGAAGTTTTAATGTTAATACATAGAACATTTTGTCAGTACGCACCAACTGTACAATACCAGTATGTATATCCTTACACTCAAGGAGCATACTACGAACGCTACGCAAATAACGAATATGGATTAAATAGAGATATAAGGAAAAGACAACAATATGTTGGCTATGATAAAAAGTGTTCAAAGAAACATTGTAAAAATAAAGAAGAGAAGACAGATGAAGGCTCTTGCTGCCAATGTCCAAATGAATATACTGGAAATTATTACCAAAATGTTAACCAAGATTGTAATGTATACCAGATTAATACAAGTACACCTGGTGCACCTCATAATTCGTTTTACCCAATTAGGTTTATCACAGCACCCCATATCATGTTCAAGCCTTTTGATTTCAAAAAAGTTATAAATTTGATTAAATTTACAACTACAGCTAAATCTGTTACTACAAGCAATCTAAAATCTGATGAGGGAAAAAATATACACGACGAAGATACTGACGATACAACGGATGAGGTTTACAGTGAGCCGGAATTATCAAGCATGGAGGCGACACCTATCCTAGAATCCGAATATGATGACACTCAATCAACACCACCTTTTTTTATTACAAAAAAAACATTACTTTTCAAAGAAAGTTCCAAAAAAAGACTTTGTCCACAAAGAGAATGCATTAAAAAGATAGGCAAATATTATGTTAACGATATTGTCGCTAGGCCTACATTAGGTTATCGCCAGAAGCGATATTTTGATGCTAACGATATAACGCGGCCCACGCAAATATAAGTGTTTTTGGAAAAAAAAATGAATTAATTATTTTACTTTGGGTATTTATACTATTTTTTTCAGCTTTAGGCTGTGTCCTACATATAGCGCGGTAGTCGAAGTTAACAATAGTGTTACAACACTCCGTTTCCCACTTTTCGCCGAATTTTTTGAGTAATTGCGTGTTGAGTGGCTCTCTCGAAATCAACAAATCCACAACCGTCGCTTTAAAGTCACACGCTTAAACCTCTGAGCCACGACGGTCTCAGATTAATACACTAAATAAATCATAATTTAAGTCTATTGGAAATTTATATGATTTTACTGCAAAAAACAAAAACTTTTTTAGCACAATAACGTTCTATACAACTATTTTATTTATGAACCGACTGTTATGAAACAAAAGCTAAATGTGACAATCATAGACTATATATGTATTGCTCCATAAATATCAATCTATCATTGAGAAATTGCAACCGCTACGTCACTACGTGGCTGCTTGAATGGGTGGGTGTCAACTTACATTGGAGAATCGATGCGATGCGTAAAATGCGATCCCGGTCCTAAATCTTAAAATCTCGGTGTTTTTTATCATCATACACTCTGGATTTTTTTCTATCATCATACAAATTGAAAGCTACAGATTCAGCCAATTCAGTAAAACAGTTATGTAAAATTAATGGTTTAGCAATTTCCAAGTTTGTCGAACTAAGTAGGTACTTTAAATTGATATAACTTTTTTATTTATGAACCGATTGTAATAAAAAAAGAATCCAACAGTGAAAACTACATTGAAATGGGTTAAGCCAATTCTGAGATTACATAGAAAAGCAAACAAAAATTACAAAAAACATTGTTTAATAACTGTTTTCTTATAAATATCTTCTATGTACTGACACTGATCCAATTTATTATAAGTTTAGATACAGATTAATACGTGAAGCAAAATCTTTGCATCCCTTTTTATGAAAATTGTTCGGACTCTTTCTCTGTATAACGCACTAAGGTATAGTTTATATAGAGAAAGAGTACAGATAAGTAATATTTTTAAAAATAATGTATACCATATGTTTGACAATACACACTTTTGTATAAAGTGGTAGCCCGTATTACACGAATCAATTGCTTCTCTACAGTCTTGTTAATTATTAGCAGCTACCGCACGGCTTCGCCCGCTTGAACCATAGTAAAGTTTATTTAAGTGTATTTTAGAAAAAGACGCGCCAAGTCGTACTCTCCCACCGATGGTGGTACCAATTTTAGGGTTGTAGGTTTACGGGACATATTTTATAGGTAGTTTAATGACGTGGCGAATAAAATGAACAAACTTAAGTTTGCGGGCGTAGTAAGAAAGCGGAAAGCATGGCAGGATTATAAAGGCTCAGGTAAGGATAAAAGTATGAGAGAAATAAATGAAAGTACTGGTAAAGATGAAGCGTGAAAAGTCAAAGATAGAGATGACAGATTACGAACAAGTTCAGGGAAAACACGAAGCTTTTCTGGCGAGAAGTTAGTGTTTCTCGAGGTTGCTCGCTAACCTGTAGAATGAATGGGGTACTTTCGAAGGACGGTAAATTTTAACTGAATGGTTATTCTGTTAAAACTTCTCTCATTTTATTTTATAATATATGAATTCGAGCTATATATAAATATAGTTCGAATTCTTATTTCTAAAAAAAGTGTAATTTCAATCTATTTTATTATCTGAAATTAATTAATATTTTTGTTTATATAGATATTGAACTAGTGATACCAGTTAACATACACAGTTAACACACTTATTGTTGATTAATTTACAAAAAAAAATCGCTTATAGAGATCGTATTATTTATCTTTGTGATATATTAGGCTGAGGCTGTAGCGGCGCAGGGGCACAAGGGTGTGACTGTGTGTGACGCTACGGTTATTCCCACTCGTAGGAATTAATTATTATTAATTAATATTATTTTCTTCGCTCTGTCAAAAGCCAAAGGCAAAAGCGTTCAATTCCGCCACACAACACGCAATACCTCGAAAAAATCGACGACAACTAGAGAACAGAGTGTCTTGATTTTACAGTGCGGGGAACGAAAGCGAATGTTATATCTTTTTCACAAACAAATGATATAAGTACGAATATTTTTGCCACTTTTAAAAAGTTATACTACATTGTTTATCTTAAAATATTGTTATCGCGTAATAAAAGATTACAGCCACAATATTGTAAATTTGCTTTTATTTTTAAATTATTTCTACTTCTTATAATACCTAAAGTATTTATTAGTAAAAATACTCTGTATTCAAAAATGTAGTTGCTTTATCTAAAAAACCTCATGTGATTGATACTATGAATGCGGTATGTAGTGATTACATATGTCAAATTTTTTTCTTTAAAACAAAGTTTTTGTAATAAAATGTATAAAACAAAATATATAATATATTTTGTTAATACAAATGTAATTTAAAAGATATGTATCAAATAATTTATATATTGTTTTCTACGTAATATATTAATTTTATAATATTTATTACTTTCCTTTTCTCGCACTGGTAATTCAAAATGATTAATTCAAAATTTACATTTCTTGCGACTAAATATATGTTTTAATGATGAAAATAATTAACGTGACTAACTTATTAGAAGTGTTCGCTGTGACCAAAGTTTATACAATAAATCATTATTATCATTACTATAAATATATATAACTTAATTACATTTGTTACAGATTATTAATATTGAAGTCTTAATGTTAATACATATAACATTTTGTCAGTACGCACCAAATATACAATACCAGTACGCATATCCTTACGCTCTAGGAGCAAACTACGAACGCTACGTAAATAACGAATATGGATTAAACAGAGATATAAGGAAAAGACAACAAAATATTGGCTATGATATATATAATGTTCAATTAGATAATACGCACAAGAAATTGAAATGCAAATGCTCAAAGAATCATTGTAAAAATAAACAAGAGAAGACAGAAGAAGATTCTTGCTGCCAATATCCAAATGAATATACTAGAAATTATGATAACAAAGATTGTAATGGATACCAAGTCTCTGCAAGCACAACTTATAATTTATATAAACCTTTTGGATTTGTAACACCACCGCGCAATATGTTCAAGCCTATGAATTTAGAACAGGTTTTAGATTTGTTTATGTATACAACTACAGCTAAATCTGTTACTACAAGCAGTCTAAAACCTGATAATGGAAAAAACACAACTTATCAAGACACTCAATCAACAGGATCTTTTATTGCTGTAAAGACGACATCATTACTTTTCAAAGACAGTTCTATAAAAAGATTTTGTCCACAAAGAAAATGCTACAAAAAAATAGGCAAATATTATGTTAATGATATTATTGCTAGGCCTACATTAGGTAATCGTCAGAAGAGATATTTAGATGCTAACGACATATCTACCTAAACCTAGACAAGACTAGAAATATTAAATATTTATATTTTTAAATGAATATATATACCTTTTTATAAAGTATGGAATGTATTACATTTTATTGATAATCTAAAACCATGAGTAATTATTTTTATAATTAATGCGCAATATTTAATAGTTAAATACCTACCTATTATCGTATTGTAAATATTTATATGTATATTTCGGCAGTTAGATAAATCAATTGTTATTTAAAAAAAAATGGTTTTTACTAAAATTAATACAAATATTAATACTATATTATATAGATACTTCACAAGATTAACTTTTGATCGTTCACTTGCATCATGACTTCAATATTTCCTTTTTACAGAAAATCACATTTTTAATAAAAAAATGTAAATTCAATTTAAAAAGTCTGCTTTTCTCTTATCCGAAATTATTTACAGAAAATACTTTTGTGAAAATACATAAAACGCTAGTGATATAACTTGAAAACACTTTATAATATTTAATCGATAAGTCATTGAATAAATCACTTAACTGAAATTTGTTTGAAATGTAATCGATTAAAATTAATTTGCAAAAAATGTTTGCTGGTACTAACGTTACACTAGCTACACCACTTAAAACCACTTATATGTCTTTTAATTAATCTTAACAAAATAATTTTCTTTTAATAAATTTGTTGAAATCCAAACGTCTATGGGCACAATATTTTTCACTAGATTTAGCATATTTTACTAATATATTTATCTAATATATCGATGAACCGATATAGTAAAATACAATGAGTAACGTGGCCTGACCTTTCAGAAGTCAGCGCGACTGCGCGAGAGTCGCGCGGGGTCACAAACAAATTATTTTTAGAGTTGAAAGTTCGTTCGCGCTTTACGCATGCGCTTCCGTCGTCTTCGAAATTACTATACGAAACTTTGTTATGTTAATTATGTTATATTTATTAAACATTAAAATTTTGCAGGATTCAGTATTAAGTACCTAATAAAAATTTAAATAGAAAATATGGCCATATACATCAGTATTTGGAATTATACATTTTTGGAAACCTGACGTTACAAATAATTTGTAGTAAGTAATTCGTGGTTACAAGTATATCTTTTTATTTCTAACCATATCGTGCAATCAGCCGTAGTAACTATGAGTAGATGAATAGAAAGCAACCAAATATATGCGAAATATATTATATACAGGGCGGAAGGATCGGCGCCTCTTTTACGGAAACAGCTTATAGAGTAAAATATTTCAAACCCATACTTAAAGAAATTAATCAAGATTCGTCAACAATTTAGACGTAAGTTTTTTTTTGTCATTTCACGATATTTATCTATACTGTTTCGTGTGACGCAGTTACGAATAGATACCAATAACGTAAAAACCTACTGCTACAAGAATATTACTAAGCGTTGCCGAACTGCCGCTTTTCATTCTCAAAAAACATACGAGAAAGGGATATCTCTCGTTTTATTTTACACAATTCAACATCGCCGCCATTACCTACGACTCGATTTTGCGCGTTAACCACTGAAAAAAATCCATTTATCGTATCGCCAGTCTTTCAAAACACTCCCCTTACAGCCGCGCCCAGTGTCACCATATTAGGGCTCGATGTTTCGAGTGACGCCAGTATCGCAATCATCTGGAAAGCAATGCCAAGTTGACCTCGAAGACACTGGGGGTCGTCAACAGAGCGCGTACTTCACGCCAAAACACCAATTGGCCCTATATAGGTTCGGCCTCATATGGAGTAGTGTTCTCATCTCTGGGCTGGTGGACCCCAGTATCGGCTTGAACCATTCCCGCATCAGAGCCGCTCGTTCGGTCATTGACCCAATGATCTATGAAAGGCTTGACACTTTGGCTTTGCAAAGAGACGTCTCCTCGCTATGCGTTCTCTACGCACAGTACGTCACAAGCTTAAATATCATCTACATTACCTAAATACATGGCACTCCACTAATGTGCGGTTTCGTAGGAACTTCCTTCCACTCGCCACTGAACTGTGGAATGTCCTACCTGCGGCAGTGTTACCATGTCGATATGACATGGGTACCTTCAAAAAGCTCATTTATGTCCACCTTAAAAGCCGGCAACGCACCTGTAGCTGCTCTGGTGTTACACGGGGTTAACTTTTGGAAAAATCTCTTTTGTTTTAATTGTATTAGGTTTTTATAGAGTAGTTAAAACTGTGGATTCATTCAAAGTGATGATGACAAAAACACTTTAAAATTAAAAGCCCGAAAAGTGAAAATTAATGAATGCATATAGGCATACGCAAACTTAAGTTTGTCAACTTTTATAAATTGTACATTTCGTTGACTTATAATATCCTACATAATAAAGTTAAATACTTTAAAATACCTATTGCTGACTGTACAAAATTAAAAGATTATGACTTCGAAAGAATATAATAGCGTTTTTTAAGCTTAAATAAAATGAAATATTTATAATATTTCATGGGTAGATTAGTTAAAATATGCATTTCTTTAAGATTAAAAAAATCCTCTCTCCACTAACAACAACCACATGTATAGTCTACTATATTAATACTCGCAAAGCAATCCCATACATTGGATTCACTGATGAATTTTAAAACAAAAACCGAAATGATCAAATTTTGTTTTGACGGTTTAATATATATTGCACAACCAAGTATTTCGAATAAATCATGCAGTCACTCAACTATACCGACTAAAAACACTTTTGCGTTAAAGGCTGTTACGTTACTCACCACAAGTCCCTAACTGTAAGGATTACAGGCAATAAAAAATAAAAATGGTGCATTTCTATTTTGTATAAAAAGTAATACAGTCATGGTAAAAACGATTCATTAAAATCCAGCATTCACATGCTTATCCAGCTAGACTATTTTTTTTTGTAAAAAGATTTTTACAAATTTCCATAGTATCCAAAATGCATGGTTAGTGCTGCGATGTCACAAACTTGCTCAATTTTTCACTAATCTTATCAAATTTCGTCGTTCTTAAATATTTAAAATATAAGGTAGATGATGAAGAAGGATAAATGAAATATATTTCAAAATGTATAAGTCAAAGATAACGCCTTATCATAAATATTTAGCAAATGCACAAGTTTGAGTAAGTGTTTCTCGACAAAATACAACAAGTGAAAATTTCTCATTTATTTTAACTAGCGTTGGTTCATATATCATAATACCTACATCAATATTTAAGTGCTTAATATCGATCTAAAGTAGTTTTATTGACATATATTTTTACTGAAATAATGCGGTAAATGCTAACCAATGTACTATTTTTTTTAATAATTATTAAACTAAATTTTGTTTCTTATTAAGAAAACATATTATTTAAAAATTTGAACCTAGCGGGATTTGAACCCGCCCCTCATTGGAAACCGTTCAAGCGCTCTGACCAACTAAGCCATACGTTTGAACGAATGTTCAAATTTTTAAACGTTTTCTTAATAAGTAGTTTTCTTTCTTAAGTGTGGAATAACACTTAAAAAATAAAAAAAAAATGATTTTGTAACTTATTTGATCTTCAAATTATACAACTCGTCGCTTAATAAAGTCGTGGCGCAGTGGCACAAGCCTGTGACTGTAAACACACCCCTGTGCCACTGCACCACGACAGGTTGCGGGTTCGATCGAATGGGAATTCGAAGAAAAGAAATATTTAATATTTTAATTTATTAATTCTGGTGTCGAAGTAAAGGCGGCACACAGTGCCTCCAAAATTCGGCGGAAAGTGGGAAGTGGAGTGCCTTAACACTAGGCTCCCTCTGCCTACCATGTTAAATGTGGGATATAGCCTGCCTGAGGCTGTATGTGAATCATGAAACGTTTTTATATGTCAAATTAAAAAAATATGTAAATTATAATAACAAGTAATAAAACAAAAACAAACATAATATTTACTAAACATTTTATTAAATTTAACACGAAAAATAAAATTTAAACACATTCACACCTTAAACCTTAAGAAGTACACAGCCATTATATAACTAACCGGTTTCAACTTCAAGTGATTGAAGTAAAGTCTAAAGTTTAGACTCTAAACCAAATATATAAAAATACATATTTGCTTACACAGGACCAGGTCCTGTAATACTAAATTTTTTTGTACTTAAAGTACCATCACATTGTAAATGCATGTAATATGTATATATTCAACGAACTATGTTACGCTTTTTGGGACCGTCCATATAAATAATAACAGGTTTAATTTAATTTTAGCACCATATGTATAGCACCATATATTTTTTGATGTTAAATATCTTAGTGGCCAAAAATATGGCAACACTGCGAAAACTTAATATGTGTATACATCATATTAATATTTTTTTATTATTGTAATCAATTAACGTTAAAATGACCTTAATATCTTCTATATTGAAGTTTAATATCAGTTAAACGCTAATTGACTACTCTAGGTACGGCTACATAAACATTACATTTAAATACTCGTACATATTGAAATAACCAAAATATGGTTTTTTTTTCTAAACATATGAACAATCCCTAACGGTAGTTGAGGTTGTTATCATTTTATTATACGTAAATATAGTTTATTACATTTATAATTTGTTACAAGAATTACTTTCATCTTAATCGGTAAAATTATAAAATCGTATAAAATTGATTTTTGTTCGAGATACGAATATCACTACTATATTAATATCGATTTTGACTAACCATTCATTTAAAAATTTTAAAGTATGCTACTACATACAACAATTCGATTTGTTCTTATGTATGGCATTAGATTTTCTATCTTATCACAATTAGGTAAGGTCAAATTTAATTTGACACTACTGTCAATTTTGATCAATTTATCTCTATACAATTAATCGATATATAAAATATTAAAAAAATATAAATTATGAAATACACATACAACACTTATATTATTTTTAGTCATAAATATAATTAACATTATCTAGTATATTTACGTACCACAACATACGTATGTTGTATACGTTTTTCGTCTTTATTACAGTGCAATAAAGTTGAATTTACTTAACAAAAAATCTATGGGATTTATTTCATTTAGTTTGTATGGCGAGCGAGGTGATGAGCTCTTGGAAGTCTGTTACGTACCACGCCGCCTTCCTTTTGACTTCTTCTCTAACAACGTTACCACCGAAACCTGTGGAAAAGAGATATTTCTTATTAGATTAAGAAATATATGGAAAACATGGTATATGATTAAAATATTTCCAAGTTAAATTAAATATCGATTAAATAATATCTAACTATAAGAATACAATATTGTGAAAAAGGGTCATATCAAACTGTTTGGAACATGTGTCTTATCGCGACTTGATATTAAATAGTTAAAGCTGTTAAAGCCGATATGTATTTATCTTCATACTGAAACTCATCCTTTTTGATGACAGAATTCGTTTTCCTCAATCATTAGAAATATGATAATTACATATTAAGTTACAATTATATAAACAGAAAAAGGAAGCGTGTGACTGTAAGCGCTACAGGTTGTGGGTTCGATTCCCACTCGAGAAACTAACTATTTAATATTTTCATTTCTTTGTTCTGGTGTCGAGACAAAACCGCCGCGTTGAGTTCTGCAAAGCCGAAAACTCAACGATACAAAATCTATATATATAATAAAAACGAGAATTTTTATATACATTATTATTTATCAAACGCGCATGTTACATAGATAGACAGACTAACCTTGCTATCTAATCTCGATATTGAATTAGTACTAGGTCAATTTGTACAATGTGTTACGTAAATAGATAACTTTTCTAAAATTAATTATAATTTACTATCAATTAAAAACTAATTTAATATTTCATTAGAAAAATTCTACATGTGTCCGAGGTTTAAAAAACGTATAAATGTATATATAATAACAGCGCCTCTTTGACACACACTTTTATCAAAATATTTACATATTTTACATATTGACTATAATATGTATTTATATTTTAAATATAATAAATTTCAGCTTTTTTATTAGTAGCAACGTACCTATGAACGCATCAGCTGGTGGACTCGCCTCAGCGTCGGTGGCGCCATCTCCAATGATTACTACCCTTTGGTAACCAAACTGTTCCTTTAGCCGCCTGACGACCAAACTCTTGCCTCCAGACCTCGATGTGGGTTCATTTTCGTCAAAACCAGCGTATTCTCCTGCAAAAGATGAAACAGAAATATAAAGTCTATATAATGGTTTTCACGTTTGTTCATTTCTTTATTATTATAAATATATACCAATTTATGTGTTGTTTTATAAATCGTTTTATGCATAGCTACCAAAATATCGTCAAAATAACGACCGATAAGAAATATTTATTTTATCCTGAAGAAGACATTACGAAATCGATAAAATTTGATAACTTATCCTATCATAAATAAGCAATCTTTTAAGTTCATTATCAAAGGAAAAATTGTCAAATATAAATATGAAATTGAGTTACTTTCAATTAAGAAATTAACATGTTCATAGAAAACCGATCAATAAAACAATAGTTAATATTTGATAACAGATCATTTCAATAGTAAAATTCATATAAGAGGGTACAATGTAAATTCTATTACATTATACCCTCATTTCTAAACTATTCGTCATCATTCACTTCATTAAAATGTTTCGGCTCTTTGATCTAGAGAAAGGCCTTTGCTTTTTACAAGCCCTTTATATTTTAAAGTGAAAAATAAAGAATTTAATCATTTTTCACTAGATCCTTGCTACCCATTTTTACTCCCAAAAGTATACAATATAATATAATTTGTAAAAAAATTTAAACATTTTTTGTCATCATATTAACTATTTTGTATCTTTTTTTAACAAATAAAAAGTAAAATAAAAGTTAAAATTTGATACCCGAAGACCTCCCAGCGACCACGTTCCCAATGCGTGGTTGATAACGCAAAATTGTTTACTCAATTGATATAAACTGTAGTTATTTAAAAAATAAACCTTATCTTTCACACATAAAATTGAAAATTAATTGCAATAACGAATGTAGCAATAAAATAAATATAGCAATTTAATTTAGACTTTATTATTATTATCATAAAATTTATATTACAATATATTTATTTGCCAAGTGACAGTAAGCACGTGGTCGAGAAATGGTATACGCATATTGCATAAGTATATACATAGGTCAGATGCCAGTCCTTTGGGGACGTCTGTTTATTTAATGATCGATTGTTTCAGTTTAAATATAAATAATTATTATAATGTTTTAATAATAATATTTTTTTATTAAAATCTCAGAAACTACTTGGAAAGAAAAAATATTTTTGCATTAAATAGTCCTTATATCTTGTAGGAAAGCATCAGAAATGGAATGGAGATAATTTTTAGTTATTCCCATTTTTGTCAAATCGAAGCTGCTAATGAAACCACAGGTAAAAATTGATCTACACTAATACTATAAAGCTAATATATTAAATGTACGCATTTTTTTCCACATTATGAGCATAAGTTATTATGTAATCATATATTTACGTCTGGATTATACAATTTTTCAATAATCTGCAGAAATAATTACAAAGAATATATATATATATATTTTAATTATCTTAACATTTATAAATAACTACATACAAGTCTGTAAACAGGACACAAAGGAGTTTATTAGAGTTTACGTAAACAATATACAGTACGGCCAACAAGTCTGAAGTTAGCTCTAGAAGGCTGCGCAGATTTGACATTAAGATTTTTCTTAATTTTTAATATTCTCTTCCTCAGTGCGCATACGCATAAATTTAAATAACGTCAGGGCGGCCACAACTTGTTAAGCGTACTATACAATTGAAAACAATGTATGTTTTAAATGTAATATATTATTCAAAAGCAATTGATCAATAGTGTTAGCGAGCTCGGAGTGTTATTTATAGATAGATAGTAAACGACGTAAACGGAATAAATAAGGTCACGCACCGCACCCGGTGGGGTCGTTTACATAATGGTACGGTTCTGGTTGCATTACTGTCGGAATTGCGCTTGAGATATCGATACTTTACTTGCATGATTTAAATATATGCTAGTCTTTAATTAAATTTCCTAAGATAACTCGAAATATTGATATTAATATTAAAAATACGAAAGTGTCTCTATATATCCATCCATAAATAAATGGCATTGCTTTAGAATTATAACAAATTGAAATGTCGAGAACTCAAATCGGCTATATTTGGCCTAAAAGCAATCTTTCAAAACTCATGTTTCAACTTGATATTTTATGTTTAAAATGTTCACATTAGTCAGTCAATAATCGATAAATAACTTATCGTAAATTCACGTCTTTACTATCTAGTTTCTATGTACTTACAGACCGCATCAAAGTCAATGAATCGAAACGTACTAAATACATAAATAAGCGGGTAAATACTTGGAAAAAATATGATAGTGCACCAAGGAAAACATGTTTGTTTGTCACAGATAAAATAGCAATGGCAAATTGATTTATTCGTTTTATTTATAGAGAATATATTAAGTTTTTTATAATATAGTGTCAAACTAATCTTAGCTTCACGTTGTTTTGTTCAGCTTCACGCTGTATCCCGCATGTAGTAGGGTAGGTAGAGGGAACCTAGTGTTAGGACACTGCGCTGTTCGTCCCCGGGTTTCGCACCTAATCTTGCAACTCCACAAAAGGTAGTAAGATACTTATGTTTTAAGAAAAAAAACGGTAACAGTCGTTAATTCAAATATGCAGACTCATTTATTCTTCTTATCTGTGACAGTTTTATCGTAACCAGCAAATTTGATTTTGAATAACTGCATATTGGATCGTTACATTTCAAGTTTCTTTATCACAGTTATATGACTAAGATAAATGATAACAAAAATACCAAAAGCTTGATTTTATGATAATTGTCGAAATACATAGGAATAAATTTTTGTCCCAATTTATTGACTTTCTTATAATTTATTTTGGATATATTATATGCGTATATTATAATATTTATGTATTTTCATATAACAAAAATTGAAAAATACTATTCGATATTAATCAGTTTCTTGTATATTTTTAACATTTTTAAAATGTAATTCCACACATAGGCTACGTTAATTTTTTTACGTTTTCTAATAAATATTCTAAATAACTATAGTTTCTTTTATTCTGAAGGCATTGCGTGTTGAGTGGCGGATCTAAACGCCGCGCTTTTCCTTATAACCAAAGCGAAAAAATGAAATTAAATATTTCAATTCCTCGAGTGACAACCGAACGCCACGACTGGCCTCAACTTACAATAACAACGAGTTGAAATAAACGAGAATTGTAATTATCATTGAATTCAAAATTAATCAATCAGAAAATAATCCTTAATACAAGGAAAATAGAAAAAAAAACTCACAGAAAAGCATAATCACGAAGAATGACTATAAAAATGTTAAACATTAAACTCACGTTGTACAGAACAAAGTTAATGATAAGATTAAATATATAAGTATGTAAAATATTGTATCTCGTATACGTTATCTTAACGTGTGCCAACGGTCCCGATGATAGTCTTAATCAACTCGCTTTATGCGAACGTAAGAATGACTGCGCATATTAAGTCATAATTTGTCAGCAAAATTAATTAATATCGAAACTGTAATTAATGTGAGCGGCGTTGAGTTCTGCCACTCAACACGCAGTGCCTCCAGAATTCGGCAGAAAGTGGGGAACGGAGTGCCTTAACAAAATTTTGTACATGTTCGAAATATTTTAAAAAATATTTCCTTTACAAAAGTAATTCAAAAATCTCTCAAATATACAACTCGCAGACAGAAAGTATTTTAAAACATTTATATAAATACTAATATAATTTATTTTTAGTTTTTATTACAAAATAATAATTCTAATATCATTAAAATTAATCAATTTCTAATTAAATTATAATATAATAATTTAATTACTATATTTCACTAATAACTGTAAGTACTGTTAATTAGCTAATCTCTTATGAAACTTCCATAATCATAACTATTAAAATAAATAAAAAAAACTACCAAATCATCTTTAAAAAATATTATCATTACCACAAAAAGTATCGAGTATTTTGACCCTAAGCCGTATAATATTTAAAAGTCACCCGGTTACACGTTGCGAGTCAACTCGAGTCGACTTTACACAGATAACATACGACCTCGTTCTCTGGAGGCGTGCCTCTGTTTATCAACATGGAAATGGCGCTTTTGTTATCTAGCTTTAAGTTTAATCGATATTCTTTAAAATTTCATCATAATTTCACTTATTATGTTTATTTTTGTTAGTACGATTTATATATGTTTTCAAATTGAAAAAAAATATATATAAATTTTTGCAACTTGCTAAAGTACGCGTAAATTTTCAAACTTCAAATTTCAGTAAAATAAAATATTTTATGACTTAATATGTAAATCAAATTCATTTGCAAGTCCAATTTATAAACAAAAAACGCACGAAAAATGAATAAAAAATTGTTTACTTCCAAGTAGTAAGTTAACATATCACTCTCATATAAATACATTTTATGATATTATAACAATATATAATAATTATTTTCACGTGTTACGTATAATATGCATGATTTTCCTCATGTAATATGCTATATAATTTACCCAGTACTGCAAGACATGAATGATTTATATTTTCCTACTTCCCGATAACAGCTCTTTACTGATTGACTTCACAATTAACTTTATATACATATTAATTATCATTTATATCGAAAATATTATGAATCACAAATTTTAAATTAAATAAACTATAATTAAAATGAGATTATCTTACATATTGAGATATTGAAATAATCCGATTTCGTACTAACTAACGTTCAAGAACTAAACATCTAACTAATTTTAGGAATTACGGTACGAGTACTCGATCTTGACTGAATATTTTTTTGCAATAACATCACAAATTAAAAAAATAATAATGAAAAAATAAAACTTACCATTAAAAAAGAATTTAAGTCTGTTAGCGTAAATATTGCTAGTAGGGATGCCTAGTTTGACAGCAACTGGTTCTATGAGACTTCTGAAGCCACCTGACACTAGATACACGATCACACCTCTGTCATGTAAGGTCTTCACTAATTCTCTGTAAAAAAATATATTACTTTATATTTTACCTGTAATATGAATCTACGTGTTGAAGTTAGAATCGATTTTCCTATTAATTTTTCGGATAAATGTAGTGTAACGCTGCAACACTATTAACTGGTAATTACCAGTCATAGATATACTATAAACTAAGCAACTATAAACTATATTTCATAAAGTAATCAAAATCTTTTAAAT
This sequence comes from Heliconius erato x Heliconius himera, assembly GCA_013421005.1. Taxonomy (NCBI): domain Eukaryota; kingdom Metazoa; phylum Arthropoda; class Insecta; order Lepidoptera; family Nymphalidae; genus Heliconius; species Heliconius erato x Heliconius himera. Next base: position 118,528 of record JAATLQ010032343.1, on the reverse strand, counting down.
TTTATATATAATTTTTCTTTACATCGTCTCTTTCCTTACCATTCATAGCTAGAAAATAGGTAAAACATGATTCTGCTCTCTAATTTCTGCTTATAAATTAATATTAAATGAGATCGAAATGGAGATCAAATGTATACCTAAAGGGACATAAACGTCTAAATATAAAACATTAACATGTCCAGAAACAGGTAGTAGAGGTGACATTTTTAAAAGAACATTTTTACGTAGATATATATTTAATATGTAAATTTATTAGAAGTACGTGCTTATATCATCAATCCAATCTTATCAAAGATCACGTTTAGGTTGTTAGAAAAATTTAATAGAAGAGTAATCTTATACATTCTATTAAAAACGAATTATACATATACAACAAAGCAAATAACATGAATTTTGCAAAACCGTATTACGTTATCAAAAATATTTGAAACAATAAAGAACAAATGAGCATTAGAGCGAAATGAAAAATATACTTTGTACCATTTTTACTTAAATATAAAGAATTTTATATTTTACATAGTCAATTTACCAACAAAGATGTATAAGAGCTAGGATTGAAGTCAATGACATCAATTGTTGTTATTGTCAAATTCGAATAAACTAGTTTGATCTGATTGCTGACAATTCATACACACGTACAGAATGAAAATTCTAAAATAGATTCTACAATCGTAATATTATGAAGCATTTACACATTTGCTTGCTTGTATCATTTCACATTTAAACCATTGAGTCAGCCGGGTCACAGTGATAGCCCTCAATGTGGACTGAACTGGCTTAAGCATATATTATTGACAAGATAGAATTAAACAAAGATTTGGACGTTTGTATCTTTTACAAAAATACTAAGTGACCTACTTTAATGCAAAAAAATATTTATAAAGATATACTAAATCGTCGATAACATTATATACTGTATATAGAAACATTATTTACTCTATTATCAAATAATATACTACCATAGATATAACGCAGTTCTCAAATTCTCACCATCTAATGCTTAGGTCAGGTCAGTACTTCAAAATATTGATTGCGTTATCAAATCAATTTTTAATCGACAAACAATGTACTTACGCTATTCCAGGAGTAAGATGTATGGGGAACTTTTCTAAGAATTCCCTAACTTGGTTTACACTGGGCCTGATGATGTCCAATCTTTTCTTAAGGGCTTCCTGGAATGTCATAGAGCCGCCCATGGCTTCAGCAGTTCTGAAATGATCAAACACCTTGAAGTACACGCGGGTTTCATGTATACTGAACGTGATTCATTGCTAAGGTCAAGGTTACTAAGATGAAATAATCCATATAATTGTGATTACGATTCTCTCTTGTGAACTCTCGTGTGCTAATTATAATTTAGTATAACTAAAAGAATAGTATATTTTTTATGTATTTTATTAACATGAATGGTTAACGTTATTTAATATAAAAAGTGTTATGGAAAAGTTCCGAGTTCGATGTTACGTCGCTTATTTTGATAAAATAAAACCAGTTTTGTATGATAACCAGTTATGGACAAAAAACATGAGTGCGGCGTCGTGGCATGCCAACCTATCTAAATTGCTAATTCCATTCTATGTAATCGGCGATTGTTCAACATTATATTTATCATTACATCAGAAAACTTTGTAGAATCTATGTCTGTATGAATATGAGGCTATAGTAAATCGCTTATTAATTATTTAGAGTTTCTACGTATCGTTCTATTTGAATTTATTTCCTGATTAGGTAATTAAATCTCAAAAAAAATACGGAATAGAATTTGCAACTTATGTAAAGTTTTTAATAACTAGCAAAAACATGCAGGTACAGAATGCGGGAATTATGTAGATTATAAAGAAATTTACAAAACAAATTTATACCTACGTTGAAGTCAAGCATACCTTTAAAAAAAATTAAGTAAAAATCTGGCAATTATAAAGTTTATATGTATTGTAACAGCAACAACATTTGCTTTGGTTCATTTCAATTCAAAGGCCAAAATCTCAATATTTACGAAAACAGTAAAAAATCTGTAAAAAGTATCTGATACAAGAACAGTTACAAATAAGGTACTTACAGTCGTTTTACTTCATCTCCCTTTCCACAGAATCTGGCCAACTCATCGATACCCTCGTCCTGGATCACAGTAGAGTCTACATCGAAACATACGCAGTCCGCAGTCCGGAATAACTCTTGCACACTTTGCTGTGGTGACATGACGCTTATGGAGACCAGGGACAAAGTTTTTAATGTAGCCAGCTGAAGATTGTTCTTTAAACTGTAATGATGATCACCGATTAAAATATTTATTTCAAATTTTACAAATAGAATTAATATATATTTTTTTAAATGTTAACCGCGAAACAGTAAAGATACATAAAATTACTGTGTTATAATATATACCCTTAGATAACCATATTATTCAAAATTATTCTGAAATATATATTCTAACATTCAATGAATACAAAATAGGTTCGCACTTTTCAATAACAAGCTTTTGTTTACTTCAACATGCAATAAGTCATGTGACTGCTCTAACGTCTAGTAATTATTTATTTCTTACCGTCATAGCCCATATTTATGTACATTCCTCAATAATATTATTTTTCCTTATAAATACGTTATTATTAACAACATGCATTATTATTAACAAAGGACAGTTAAATAAATCAGTAAATAAACTCAATAACAACCGTGAACTAAATAAAACCACTTATTGTTAAGGTAATGGTAATGTAAGGACACTATATAAAATATATATAAACTAATAATACGTACGTTATTTTAAACATCATGCAAACGTGCTTAATACCTATGCCAAAAAAATACCTGTATAGAGCCATTTCGATGTCTTCCAAATATTTAATTTTTATTTAAGAAAACGACAACTTGTTCACGGGTACTTTCCTAATGGAGAACGTATAACGCAATGAATAATGTAATAAATATACAATGTTTTGATTAAGGTTAAGAGACTATTAAATGAAACCCACTTGACCGGAAATTATCACGAACACGCCTCCGTCGAGTGTGATATCATATGGTAGAGTGTACTCGGG
>JAATLQ010032343.1:101591-115477 GCA_013421005.1 Heliconius erato x Heliconius himera | reverse complement strand
AAAAAATACCTGTATAGAGCCATTTCGATGTCTTCCAAATATTTAATTTTTATTTAAGAAAACGACAACTTGTTCACGGGTACTTTCCTAATGGAGAACGTATAACGCAATGAATAATGTAATAAATATACAATGTTTTGATTAAGGTTAAGAGACTATTAAATGAAACCCACTTGACCGGAAATTATCACGAACACGCCTCCGTCGAGTGTGATATCATATGGTAGAGTGTACTCGGGCCATCTTTATCGCCTTATATCCACCAGCCTCCGCGCGATAAGGCTATGATGCGAGCTACAAAACTTCTATCTGAGAGCTACGTACTATGAATGACGTCAGTGCGTCATCCTCGTGCAAAGACTACGGCCAGACAGGAGACAAATTTAAAGTAAGGGCGACGAAACTGCACCCGTCTCGCTCACTCGCGATAGAACGGCATGGAATGTTTGTGGCAACAGTTGTTTTGCGAATTGCGCCGGGCGCAAAATCACCTTATCAACAACTACCGACGTAGTAGGATAACTACTATGTTGATATTCTCGTTTGTACATAAAACCATTGATTTGAGATCTCTTAAGGAAAAATTTATCAGGTTCCCATAGGCGTGATGTAAATTACCTTATAGAAGTTATAAATTAAATACATATTTTTTTTAGATGATACGTAGGACTGGATGGTCTGTCTTCAACAATTTATAAATATTGATTATTGAAATAAGCAAGTCATTATACTTAACAATTATTATACTTTTCATAGATTTATTCATATGTATTCTCAAAAAAATCGTAGATATTGTATAAAGTATCTTCTGTTGTACCAGCAATGTGTAAAATAAATAGATCTTGATCCATACTCTTGTATTCGAGTTCACCGTTGCCAAATCTGATTTTGACAGGCTGTCCCAAATCTTTTAACCCAAAATTTAAAAGTCCTGAACAGAACAAACATGATCCCGCTTTTCGTGAATTATACCAAGCACTTGAGTCCAGGAATGTGAATGAGACTTGAGAACTCTTTTTTAATCGACTTCTGAAAGAAAGTTATCAATTCCATTGTATTTTTTGTTTGTTACCCCAGAACTTTTAACTGGATAAACCGATTTTGATGATTCTTTTTTTATTTGAAAGCTGGTGCTTCCCGTGTGGTCCTATAGTCGTGGTAATTTGGTCCATTTCTGACAATTGTATCCACGAGAAAGTCATATAAGTCTTAAATTTGCATTAAGTATTTGCGCGACAAATGGACGAACAATTTAACATCACGGCAACCGATTTCGAAGATTCTTTTTTTATTGGATAGTATACACTTCAAGGATAGTTTGATTAGGTTCTGATTATGGGATCCGGTGGAATTCGTTTTTTTTTTTGTTAAAAATTGTAATTACTTTCCTTTTTTAAGAGTTTCGGCTTTCCCTGAGACAGAATCTCCCAACACTGTTCGCTTTAGCGGATCTTAAGTACGGTTCGGTTTAGAAGCTTTCGACTCAAAATCCGCTAAATATCTACATATGTCGTTGCGGTGGCATTAGTACATATTTAAGTATCAGCAGAAGGCTGCATGAAATGCAAGCAAAGAAACAAGTTGCAACACGTTTATTGCCTGCCTGCCCACATATCAACCTAATTAAATCTACTGTGTCATTTCCAGTCCGGTTTTGCCCATTGAACAGGCAGAGGGCTGCTAAATGTAACCGAAAACATTAGGTGTCGTATGGAGAACACTAAGCTCACTATTATGGTACTTCTAGATTTCAGCAGTGTATTCAATTAAGTTGATATACTTCAATATAGTCCAGTAGTCCATATTTCTTCTGCATCTATAAGCAATGTGTAAGAAGCGATATATGTCGATTTAGTTTGAATTCATTATTGGCGTTTCCCAAGGCGTTAATATATTTAAGTTAGCCAGCTATCGGAAGTTTAAAAATAGTGTGAATATCTTGGTCTATGTACATACTTAGATATAACATCAACCGAGACTGTGCCAGCGACAGGATACTTGAGAATGCCGATTCTCTAATATACTCGTAGCGAAGTTAGGAGTTAAGGTATTATTATAGATTGTACCATATCTTGGATACATTTGATTGAATCAAATCAGCTTCACACTGTATCCTGACACAGCATGGTAGGCAGAGGGAACCTAGTGTTAAGACACTTCGTTCCCCACTTTCTATCGAATTCTGGAGGCATTGCGTGATGAGTGGCAGAACTCAACGCCGCGCTCAACCTCAACACCAGAGCGAAGAAAATGAAAATATAAATTTAAGTAAATATTTCATCTCCTCGAGTGGGGATCGAACCCACAACCAGTCGGTTTTACAGTCACACTTCGTGCCGCTGCGCCACGACTGTCCTCTATTATTGACTTCGCCTTTCAATAACTCCCTTATTTTGAGTAACCGCAGCGATCAAGGCGAAAATTACTATTGAGAGCAGGGTGGTGATAGCAATAGACCTGTAGTTAGTTGGGTCGGAACCATCGCTATTCTTGGGGATCGGGTAAATAACGCTCTCACACAAATCTAGGACTCTGATTAAGTGCCAAAACAAAAACGACGGCACTGTTGTCAGCTTAACAGTAATGGATCACGGAGAAATGCCATCTTGCCCACTTCACTTGTGAATGTCCAAAGGAGACAGAGCTTGCATCACAGATTTTTAGCGTTTGCTGATGACAGCAGGTTTGCTTGACAAATCAAACCAAGGCTGTGCCTTGCCACCGATTGGCACTACAGAGCTAGGAACGTAAAGTTCTATGCCCTGCGGAACCACGTCAGCAACAACAGTGGTACAGGTAGTAGGATTATCAGAAGAGAAGCGATCCGGCCCCCAGGGGAAAGATGAGTACAATGTACATATAAATAAAGTGTCCTTTGTCAAATAAACTCTACATTTTATATTTCTACAAGAATAACTTTGTACCATAAAGAATGTAAAAATATACATTTAAATTATTTTGTTATTGTATAGCAATTAGGCATGGAATGAAAAAACAGTTGGAGATAAAGTAGAATCATAATGAATTAGCTGAACTAGAAGAAATACAGAAATGGCTCTTTAGCAAATGTTATTTAGTGTTATAGCATTTTACCAGTGGCATATAAAAATCAAATGGTCCAGAACATCTCATATCAAACTCTAAGAGATTAGATGCAAATGGAAAAATATATTTCAATGTCATTTAAAAAAAAACAAAGATGCTTCAGACCATTTTAACTTTTAAATACAGTAATGCCCAATATTAATAATCTATCTCCGACCTCAATCTTCGATTGTTCCATATATGGAACAATCGAAGATTGACGTAGGAGATAGATTATGAATATTGGGCGTAAAAGAATAAAAAATACTCATATTATTAATATCTCTAAACCAGATATGGATGTTTGTTATTGTTTATATAAATTATTTTAATTAATTATATTTATTTAATTTGTACTTTACTATTATTCATTTTATATTTTTTTAGCTTCACACTGTATCCGGTACATAGCAGGGTAGGCAGAGGGAGCCAGGGAATCTAGTACTTCATCTTCTTTTTGTGGGTTCCACTTTAATCCAATATACTGTTCTGCAGTGTGTTCTGCTGTGCTGTGTATTTATTGGCAAAACTCAATGTCACTCTCATCTAAGCAGAAATTAAAGAAATTCTTTCTTCCAAATGGGAATGTAACCTACATTGGGCGTTATCCTACTGTGCCAAAATAGTGTATTAATTTATACTTAGTTAATTAGCCATAATAATTGTTCAGTATTATAAAATACACATAAAAATATATTAATTTATTAAAAAAATATATAGTTTGTTGTTAAATACATGTTACCTATTTTGCATTTGTTTGATTTTTAGAATAATTTAAAATAATGTAATAAAAAGGTAAAGTAAAATATTGAAAAAAAAACTTTAACAATAAAGTTTTTAAAGGAGGAAAATGACATTCATAATTTTATGCTTTTTAATTAGTATTATCAACGCAAGGTTATCACTTAATTTTTCTTTAGTCATGAAATCATTAAATGGTAACTTTGTCAGAAAAGGCAATTTTATAAAATATATATTTTTTTAATTATGAAGTGAATATTTTAATTTAGTGTAAATTTTTTTCAATTAAAAGAAAGTAAAATAATACAAAACTCTTAACAGTGTCTTAGTCAATTATTAGTTACATATTTTGTTGCAATTAAAAAATAATTGGTGGTACCTTCTATGACAACTCATTATATGAGATATACTAGATATTCATTTAAATTCACACAAATGACATCCTCTGGTTTTAAGATTTTTTTTATAATATATATATTATTATGGAAAATAAAAATTACATATATAGAGAAAAAATATCGTTTAAAAATCATATATTATATGATAATGTAATTTCGTATATATGGGTAAAGAGTAGGAATAAATTTTCACGCTCAAAGACCGTGATATGTCACATTTTATAGCAACAAGGTCAAGCATCATATAATAAGATGTAACACAGTAATCAAATTGCCAATTGTAACACAAGTGCCACTATCTGATAATCATAGAATAAAAAGTTTATTTTACAATACTATCAATATCCTTTTAAAAAATAGATAAATTTAACTAACCTCTTGGCTTATAAATGATCTTTCGCCAAATTTTCAGTTTAAAACACTTCACATTTATTATTTAGACGTTTAAACAAATTCAAAAAATGTATAGTTTAACTCACTCATTGAATATACTCACTATTTTAAATAGGTTTTTTACCAAAGTAGTTACAGCTGATTATGATTTATTTACAAGTTATTTAAAACAGTCAAAATTTTGACATTAAAGTTTAGTTCAGTAACTAAAATTACTGCACTAGTTTAAACAATAAAATATAGAAACCTATTATAGGTTAGTATACTTTTTATTTTTGTGGCTACGACACAAGTATTTGTGTTATTTGTAATATATATTGTTATATTTAATACCTTACATAAAAATGTCAATTTCCATTTCAAAGTTTCAGTTATTCAGAGTAGTTTTTGAACGGTTTGTCACTTGGTTCAATTAAAAAAACAAAAATTAACTACATTTGGCGCCAAGCTCTTTTTACACTTATATTAATTGTTAATTTAATAAGAACCGGAATATATAGATACACTTGTAAATAATGAATGTGGTTCAAAGAGAATCTCGTAAACCTCTGATGAAAACGAAATCTGAACTTATTAGAAAAAAATCAACAATTGGTAAACAAACAACAATTATCAATGAAGTTATATAATTCATACAATAGCGTGACAATTTAGGTTTTTTTATTTAAAAGTATACATACATACATAAAATGGCTACTGAAGTTATGATAATTATAACGATATAAATCATAAAGCTAATCCGTTGCTCGAAGTATAGATGCACAATCGTGCCACTCCGGTATCCAGGCAAAACGCAATGTCGAGTTCCGAGACTTAAGATGCAGTGCCTCAAGAATTCGGTGGGACGGAAGTGTCTATATAGAGAACGGAGTGTCTTACTAGGTTCCCAGGTTCCCTCTGCCTACTTTAATATGTGCGGGAAAGTTGGAACACGCTGACCACAACGCGTCCAGTCAGACGTAAATGGGAAGCACTAGCCCAGGCCAACATAGCCTATTGCTAATGGCGCGATTCTTTCTTCCCTACGAGCGGGTCTGCAGCTCGGAGCATCGTTATGCCAAAAATATAAAAAAATAATGCAAAATCATTTGGATCCCCCATTCACTTGTTTCGGTAGCCTGGCGAAAAACAGCCTGACCTCAGAAGCTCTCAGTACCCAGTGCTCGCCAATACCACTTCGCACCTCGTAGAAGATGTAGAATTTCTAGCATTATTACATCATTGACCTAGCGCCACTTCCCCAAAAAAATTTTTTGATTATTGATTATTGAAAATATAAAACCACAGATATACAAAGTCTCTGATTACGTCAGAGGGACAAGCATAAAGCTTTCAAAGCTTTATATAATCAAAAAAAATTTTGCGGGATACAGCGTAAAGCTAAAAAATAATAACTAAAAGTCATGGCCTTTATCATATCTTCAGTAGATAGATCACGTTAAGTATATCAAATATAATACTAATGCAAATAACCAAAATAAAATTAGTTATAGCAGATATGTTATCATGATGTAATCATAATATATTTTTGATAAAATATTTCAAAATGGTTAATTCCTAGGCATACTTGGCTCAAATATACCTTTGCGTAAACAATATACAACCAACACATTTCGGAAAATAAACAAAGGTGTTGCGCCCCGATATGAATTTAGTACAGAATATTCATCTTCATCCAAGCGATCATTTATGGGACCTCCATCGGGGCCACCTCCAAACGTAAAACGAAGGTAATGCTTACAAATTCTAGTTATTGTTAATTAATACTTTTTTACTTCTGTATTGATGCCATGTATTCGCATAACATAGGAAGATGTTATATTATTAGGAGGAAAGTAGTAAGTACCTCCCTACCAATACTTGGCTTATTAAATAATCATATTATAAAATCAACCAATATTTCTTTTCTGAGATGATTATTTTAATTAGTTTGAGGCCGTCGTGATACAGCGGCACAGCGTGTCTAACTGGAAATACGATGGTTGTGAGTTCTATTCAGTTCCTCGTTCTGTATCATATTGTCACTCTGGGGAATAGATAAAGCGCGGCGTCGAGTTCCACCATTACGCAATGTCGAGAAAAGTTGGTGGAAAGTGGAGAACGCAGTGTCCTAGCACTATATTCCCTCTGCCTACCTTGCACTGTATTCTGCCATATAGGCAGGACACGCTACACAGCACAGCAAAAATAATCAAAAGTAGACAAATAAGTTATAATTTTACAAAATGAACTTGCGTTACAATTTTAAAGTTTTTTTTTTGTAAATATAAGATAAAGACAAATAAAAAAACTGCTTTAGGCTAATAATATTATTTATTAATCAAAAATTAAAAGGAGCCAGTCGTAACGCTTGAAACGTGATAGTTTGTGGGTTCGGTTGACACTCGAGAAAATGTAATATCATTTATATTAGGCTTAGAGTAAAATAATGAAAATTTGAAAAATATTAAAGAAATAAATAATAATAAGGAATAAAGGATTTAGACCATATATCTGTAGAGTTATCTGATTTTAAATAAATATATATAATTTAAATGAAAAATATATTGTTTTTGAAGACGAATAATAAACACCTCAAGTTCAACCAAACCTGAATCGTCATGGAGTGGTCAACCACGAATCCTAGCCAATGATTCTGCTGACCATACTTTAGACTTTTGCACGCCAAGAAACCGACCTACAACTTTAAGATATATAAGTAGTAGTAGTAGAGGTATTTATTTATTATTTCTTTACTTTAATTATTAACCGAGTTCTGTAAAAGAAGGAGGTTATTTTGTGTATGTACACATGTAAATAAAATTGAAGTACACGGATACTTTGAAATCATAGACGTCTGTCTGTTCTTTAATCACAATCTATCGCATTTACGACCATGTTTGTGGCCCTACGCCATGACCGGCCCGAATGTTGTTAATCAACAATAAAAAATTTTAAATATAATCACATTTATTATATAAGAATTAGTAGGTAATAACATTTCATTAATAGTACTGCAAAAGTATATTCCCGTGGCTAACCTCTTTGAACTTACATAATCGGAAATACCCTACTTATTCATCTTATAAATATTAGTTGGCCTAGTATTATTGATCTACAGATAATCTAGATATATAATAAAATAGTAAAAATATTTTGTTTGTACATTTAGTATTAGTGACTAAAATAGCATAAAGGGACACTTAAAAAGAATAATAGAAAGCAAAAAAAATAAATAATTTGTTATATGTCTGTCTATTTGTCTGTTAGTCTGTCTGTATGTATGATCACGCTTAGATAAATTTTAAAAAAAGGTTCAGTATTATCGGAGATTCGAAGGTACTGAACCGTTTTTTTGAAACTTTCACCAATTGCTTTGTTTTAACTTAGCAAAACATTTACAGTATGTTTTATCAAAATCGGATCATTAAAAAAAACTTATCGTCATTTAAATAAATTCAAAGCATGAGTTTGTATATAACAATCTATATCTAAGTCTCTAGAATTCGCCGGAAAGTGGGTAATGAAATGTCTTAACACTAGCATCTTAATACATCGTAAAGCTAATTTTTATTTACGTAGTTCAAGCGGACGAAGCCACAGACAGGCCGCTAGTGTGTGTTGCATTAAAAACAAATATTATTTGTTTTGTAATCTATTCCAAAGATAGGATAGGGTCTTTTATATATCTAAATTTTGGTTGGTTTTTAAAAGAAGAAGAAGAAGAAGTATTCAAGTATTTGTTAATTGTACCTGGATTATAGTCATTTCATTCTTTTAATATTTAAAAAAAATATGGAAAAAGTATAATATATAATAAAATACGCTAATAAATAATAAAAAATATCAACAATATAGGTGGGCATAGTGGCACTAGATCAGCTAGGTCTACAAGCATATCGGTATCCGAAGCTAGTGTGATATTAGGTAAGCATTTCTATTTAGATTATTTATGTTTTATTAGATAGGAAGGATAAAAATTACTGAAAATAATAAATTAAAAATATTAAAGCAAATTTTATATTTTAGGCAAATTAAGTAAAGTAACAATAATTTTATCAGTTGTTTCAATCTCAGAGCTTTTATAAAGCCTATATTTGTAAGCCGCTTTCAAATCAGAGATCAATCTTGAGATGCGGTTTTCGTTCGAAATTTGAAATATATTCTAGTAAGTGGAAAATAGTTCCCTTTGTCAGTTTGCAAACTCCATTTTTTGTCACTATATATCAAAAGTGGGGATTTATTTTTGTCCACTTTTTTAGGTTTACCAATTTATTAAGCTGAAATATTTTTTATTGTTTGTTTCAATTGTTTTAGATCATGTCTTTCATTTGTCTGATTAAATATTTTTTCAATAAAGGTTAAATATTTCTTTACTAAAAGGTTTTATTGTTGGATAAATAATTCTGTGCATATTTATTGAAGAAAATAAATTCAAAAGTAGAGTCAGAGTAAATTACCAGTCTATTTAAATTTATATGTAGACATAATCGGCCAAAGGCAAATTATTTCCATATATATATTTTTATTTTAGAGAGAAGATAATTTGTCTTAATGTTTCTCATTCTGATTGAAAACGGTAGTAGTGGGTTCAATTATCACTCGGGATTTGTATGATTGGAAAGAGAGCGACATGGCATTGGGTTTCGCCACTCGCCATTAAGCTTATGTAAACACACAAAAAAATATACAATATTTTATTTTTGCTTTCCAAATTAATGTCTCCCACATTTAAAAACATATAATATGTTTATATCTTATGTATCTATACCTATTTTAAAATAAGTCATATCTCCATGCGTATTTCATTATTAACACAGTAAACAGTAATTAATAATAATAATCAAATAAATTGCCAGCCAGTCGTTGCGCAGGGCCACAAAGTGTGACTGTAAAATCGACTGGTTGTGGGTTCGATCCCCACTCGAGGAAGTGAAATATTTCATTTCTTCGCTCTGGTGTCGACGCAAAGCGCGGCGCTGAGTTCCACCATGAAGTTGACCACCTGAGTTGCCACTCAGCACGCAACACTTTTCAGAACTCAGAGGAAAGTGGGGAACGGAATGTCTTAACACTAGGTTTTCTCTCTGCCTACCCTGCTGTGTGCGGTATACAGTGTGAAGCTGATTTATTTATTTATTTTCAAATACATAAATTTATTAATCGAACATGACAAATGATTCACTTAATATGGGTATATTAAGATAGCTCTAACAATTAACTAACTTAATATTAATATTTAATAATGTAATATCAATAGATCAGTATTATAGATAATCTATATATGTAGAGAACTTTCTTTTACCTGTTTTTTGCATTATTGAATAAGCTATTGTATTTATTTATTTATTTTTATTTTTTCTTATAAAAATAAACATTTTTCAGCGATATCAGAAGGTAGAGGTATGGCTAGGGGAGAAATAGGTATGGCAGCAGTTGATCTGCGGCATCCTCATCTGGTACTGTGTCAGTTCAGTGACACATTGTTGTACACGCACACGCTGACTAAGATAAACCATTTCAACCCTATAGAGGTTTATAATGCTTTTTATTATTTACGATTTTATTTTGTAAAATTTTAATTTTTGAACAGTTTCACGATCTTTCCTACTTAGCATAGGTTATGTTAAAATATTCTATTCTTCATGTGCTTACGTAGTTCGCTTTACCAGAGAGGATAAATATAAAAAAATAAATAAACATACACGCGGAGAGAAGTGATCGCACAATCATCGCATTTACAGTAAAATTCTATCCTATTGCACCACTATGATCTAAGAAAGTTTTTTTTAGCAATTTCGTGAAAAATAGGAATTTCTTATTTATAAGAATTTTAGCATTGCATAATATTGTGTAATGTTTTAATTTTAAGCAATGCCTGAACATAGTTGTTGTGTATTTTTTTTAAATTGGCTATTGTACATCATTTCTAATATATTTGTATTTATATATAGGATACAATTGGCACACAATTGTGCCAATTGGCTCCTTATGTCTACTGAAGCTATAAAATTGACGTCATGTTTACGATATATAGAAAGAAATAAGTAATAATAAAAATCAATGACCATATTAAATATATTTTTTTTAAAATATGATATGAGATTATAATATTTAATATTACGTTTTTAAAACAACGAGCTTCTAAGACAAAAATAATGTTAAAATAATGCCTAAATAATTTTCAGATAATCGTACCACACACTTTCTGTGAAGGTGTCCAACCGAATCAATTATATAAGCTTATTAAAGATCAATATCCGTTAATAAATGTAACCGCGGTTCAACGCCGTCATTTCAACGACGCTGCCGGCAGACAACATATACAGACGTTGTGTGCCCCACAATATAGCGCTGTGTATTTGCTAGTTTTACATAAGTATGGATGGTTTTTCTTTTAATATATAATATAATATATATATTTTTAAGTAGTTTTTCTTATCTTATAGAAACTAATCAAGATACCTCAATAGTTTAGAGGATTTTTTTTATTTCACGATGTTTATCCATACCTGTATTTCGTGTGGCGCAGTTACGCATAGATACCAATAACGTAAACACATCTACTACAAAAAAGTACTAAAGGTTAATCAACTTTGAACTTTGTCGCCAATACCTACTACTCGATTTCGCAATGAGGCGTATGCGGCGGTTCCCTTTGATAGGTTTATAAGTGCGAGCGTCGTTCTTGACAAATGGCGTTTTATATTACAACAATAATTTTATTATTTATTAAAAAATAGATTTGTTTAAATTGGTGCTGACACTTCTACTCTGTATAATCACTTTAAATAATCAATTTGCACAAATTGATTTGCACAAATTGATTATTTAACGTTTTTTACAGGTTTTATGCTCTAACAGCAGCTGCTGCGGTTTTAAAGTACGTCGAGTACATTCAATGTATTGTCTTCGCTAGAGAATCATTAAAAATAGAGTACCATTCATCTGAAAACACTATGATTATTGGTATATTCTTCTATTTTTACATAAAAACCCTTAAATTTAAACATACTAGAATGTGATTCTGCAGTCGTTCGTCTTAGATGCCAAACTATAGTTGTAATTATAGTGTAGTTTTCTAGTTAATAGCTCTAATACAGTGATTCTCAACCACTGTGCCGAGGCACTTTTGTGTGCCGCCAAATTTCAAAAGTGTGCCGCCAAATTTGGCAAATATATAATAATGTCAATATAATTAAATTATATCATCTAAAAAGAAAAATATTTTTACCGTGAATATATATTTAAATCCACAAAAAAAATAATTCGTATATTTAAAATTTTTGTCATAAACTATTTATGCAGTGTGTTGTAGTAAACAATTTCTCCTTGTGTGCCGCCAAATTTTCTTTGTGTGCCGCCTAATTTTGAAATCGTTAAATATGTGCTGCAACAAAAAAAAAAGGTTGAGAATCACTGCTCTAATACATTCATGTTCAAACTTGATGATAATTTAATATCTTATATTAAGTCATCTTTCAAATAGTGATGACGACGACAATTCGCCGGAAAGTGGGAAATGGAGTTCTTTTAACACTAGGTTCCCTCTGCTTACCCTGCTGTGTGCGGGATACAGTGTGAAGGTAATAAAAAAATATATTAAAAAAATAATAATTGAAGCAACTACGTGACCTATCCCAGTTTTACTTATTAATTTCCAAAGACAAATCAAATAAAGAATATTTTCATATATTTTAAATTTCTGTTTTCGTACTAGACAAGTCAGAATAATATATATGGATGTATATAAAATATGTTTTAGACGTGGTAACAGCAACACAATTAGAACTAGTTCATCCGCTGGTGCCGTCAGCGGGACCCACTTGCTGCTTACTGGGAGTGTTGGGTCCCACCTACACTGTAGGGGGCATTAGGGCGCTAAGAGCCGCCATTTTACAGCCGTCCTGTAATAAAAATGTTATAGAAGCCAGGCTAGATGCCGTGCAAGAGCTCATTGAAAATGGTACTGGGTTAATGGTTGATTTGCAAGTAGGTTTATAATAATTTACATTAAATTACGATTTATAAGCTATACTTTTCTCCGAAAGTTTTGTCTTCCGAATGAACAATGAGCAAAATTTCAGGTCGGCCACGACTTGTCAACCGTATTGTATTTATGTAGGTATTAAAAAGATTTTTCCTTATATACATATGTGGCACTGGCACACTTGAAAGGCCATAACCTATAGAAGTAAATTGGTGTTATGGATATATTAATAAAACTTACGTTTCTATATCTTAAGTTTCATTTACTTTTATTCTTTACTTCATAAATATTAGTATATTATTTAAACTACACGTACACGTAATAAGTCATTCATTAATTCGTTGGTGGCAGAACTAAGTTTTCATCATTTTCTTCCTGAGTGAACTGAAAAAACAATGCAAATATTCAGAAAACCTAAATTTTGAGCGACCAAGACTCGTGGACCGTGCTATTATGTAACTACGTATAAGCTATCCATATAATAAAAACATTTTATTCCTTAGGATGTTTTAAAAAAATTGTCAGATATAGACAAAATTTTATTTTTGTGCATTGAAACACCTAATCAAAATATGGATAAATATGGCGAACAACAATTAAATCAGACTATCCTATTAAAAACGACAATGGAAATGGTGCCTATGTTAATAGAAGCATTGAATAAAGTCGAGAGTGAGAAACTGAAAGCCGTAAAAATGGTAATATTATGATTGAAATTGAAAAATATAATATTCCTAAATAGTTGCTTTTTTATAGTGTTTTTTTATATTAGATTTTTTTAAATTTTATTTAATTTTTTTACTAACAATAGAAATAGAATATAGGTTTTTCGTAGTCCGTTTGAACAAGGCAAATAGATTATTTTCAAAATTAATTAGTGTCTTACTATAAGTATGTATAGGTATGATCACTTTATTAATTAATTTTTACTGTAATTAACTTTATATATTACAATTATATAATTTAAAGGATTTAGAAAATCCACACTACAATGAAATATCGAATATAATACGACAAGTAATACAAGATGACGCCCATTTAGAGAAAGGAGCTATGGGTAGTCTCCAACGGTGTTTTGCTGTGAAACCAGAAATCAACGGCCTTCTAGACGTAGCTAGAAGGACCTATTCAGAATTAATAGAAGATATACAGAAGATAGTACAACAATTAAGTGAAATGCACGATTTACCGATACGTTTGAATCAAAACGTTATGAAAGGATTTCACATAGTGTTGCCAGTTGCACCGAAAAACAGAAGACATTTTAATATTGAAGATTTACCACCAATATTTATCCAGGT
>JAATLQ010032343.1:79578-101581 GCA_013421005.1 Heliconius erato x Heliconius himera | reverse complement strand
CTCCAACGGTGTTTTGCTGTGAAACCAGAAATCAACGGCCTTCTAGACGTAGCTAGAAGGACCTATTCAGAATTAATAGAAGATATACAGAAGATAGTACAACAATTAAGTGAAATGCACGATTTACCGATACGTTTGAATCAAAACGTTATGAAAGGATTTCACATAGTGTTGCCAGTTGCACCGAAAAACAGAAGACATTTTAATATTGAAGATTTACCACCAATATTTATCCAGGTATCTATTTCCTTAAAAGTTCATTAAAAGTTTTATTTCTGACTTCAGTTAAAATTTATCTATTGATAAGATAAAATTTGTGGATTTAGATAATATAGAAGGAAACGTATAGTAGGGTATCAAGACTTCCTTATAAATTTGCAAAGACATGTAAATGTAATGTTTTATCTCTAATCTATTACATTTACACCACTAATATAAATAAGTAACGACGCTCTATTTGTTTATATCTTAAAAATATTTTTATTGTCTGTGGGGCCGTTCAAGTATTACGTAAGCACTGTACGGGGGCGGGGGGGTCTTGGGTTTGCTTATATTTGATGACATGGGGGGTGGGGGGTCTAGCTAGTAATTACGTAAGCAGAAGTAATTTATTTTTTCATATATATTATGGCTATATTTGGTAGACGATATAACTATTAGTTTTATAATATAATAATATATAAGTTTATTATATCTACTTAGCGGGAATGGCACATTGTCAAGAGTCTAAATTTCAAATTTTATAAAAATCTGTGGCGATTTAAGGATTTTTATATACAAACTTTTATAAAAATCGGTGCTGATTTATTTTTTTTTCCATACAAACGTTCTACCCCTATTTCATCCCTTTAGGGTTAAAATTTTTCAAATTCCCTTCTTAGTGGATTTCCAGAATTCGAAAATATAAATCTGTCCAAATTTCACGTTTCTACTACCAGCGGTTACGGTTGTGCGAGCGTCTTACCTCAGTCGGTGGGAACATATCCTTTTATATAAATGTAGATACAAATAAAATATCAATAAAAAATACCTTAAAAAAAATACCAATGTTTACGTAAGCATTGGGGGAGGGGGTAAGAGGATTGCTTATTTTTGATGACATAGATGGGGGGGGGTCAATAATTGCAAAAAAACTGCTTACGTAATACTTGAACGGCCCCTGTGGTCATTCATATATTTTTTTAAATAAACAGAAAGTAGAGATGACATGTCTTAATAATAAGTTTTATTTGCTTGCTCGCAATACTGTACTTATTCTAATCGCTATCTTCTTTGAAAAAAAAATTTTTTTTTTTTTCATATTTTCCTTATAAAGAAATTGAACGACATATCTTGTTATAGCACGAAATGCCTTCATGTTATATTGCGCCACAACGCGTTTTGTTTATATTGCTTTTTTTTATCTTTCATATTAATATAATTAGTTTCTTAGCAAAATAAAATTAATCTACAATATGATAAAAAGACCATTTATTTATAAACAAAATTAAGTTTACGTTTGGGGAATACGTTTCATTAAACCGATCTTAGGCAAGATGTTCGTTATTTACATCATTCTTATAACTATAAGGATAATCAGCTTCACGCTGTATCCCGCACACAGCAGGGTAGGCAGTGAGAACCTAGTGTTAGGACACTCCGTTCCCCACTTTCTGCCGAATTCTGGATGCATTGCGTGTTGAGTGGCACTCAACGTCACGCTTAACGTCGACACCAGAGCTAAGAAATGGAAATATAAATTCAAGTAAAGTTTTTAAGAAAACTATAATGAAAATTGGGCTGAAACACCAAAAAAATGTACTTTCAGACCCCTAGGCTGTCACCATACAAAATATCATTAAATTCTGTCCGAAAGAAAGACAGACAAGAATTTACTGAGTGGTTTTTTAGCTTCTATAACCGACATGTTACCCGACATAATTTTTTTTATATCTTTTATGTACAGATAATTAACTTTTATATCTTTTTTTATATTGTATACAGATAATATTCTACTTTTCTTAATAGGTCGCATTTAATGGAGCAAGTGTTACAATGACCACAGAAGAACTAGTTGTATTGGACCATCAAGCCAAAGAATCATTAAACGAAATACAAAAGATGAGCAATATGTATAATTATTTTTTTTAATAAAAAGGCATATTTTCTGATATATAAGTTAAATTTACCATATTTAAAAAATATATTTATTTCAGAGTCATATCGTCATTGTTAAAGGAACTTCGTCCGTTTATGTCAAGTCTTTATAAATTGTGCGAAAATGTAGCTGAACTAGACATCTTGCTTGCATTGGCTCACGTATTACGATTTTAAATACTTATTTATTTAAAAAAAAATATCTTTTGTCATTTGTAACAGCGACCTAGTGATAAATAATGATTTTCCTCGTATATAATAGTGTAAGGAGAAATAACCTACTGTCCAGTTCTACGCTTTTTGCCTGAATTCGAGAAGTGTGGTAAAAGGTGAAACTCTATCTCACTTCGTCTTACCACAGAGGGGATATGAAAATAATTCATTGCCATGAGTGGAGATCGAACTCACAATCATCACGTTTACGGTCAATCTGATGAATGATCTGATTCTTTATTATCCACTTTTAAAATTTTGCCTTGAACAGGGAAAACCCATATATGTTTTGTCTACCTTGATCGGGAAAACACCTACCGAGGAGATAAATATTTCTCTTACTGGAAATATAATCCCACATTAGCGCATCTATTCGTGAAACACGCTGTAAACACGCTGTCATAAACTTTCTTAACGATCTAACTAACTAAGTTAGCTTCATCCCTAGCGGGGTAGTCAGAGAGAAGGGAGCGTTAAACGCTACGGTCTCTGCCTTCGCCTCGTCCACTGTCATCAACCTCTTCGTACGTGCTCTCCGGGGGTACTCATACTTTTTACGTTTTTACTCTAATATCTTTGATACCTAGTGTTCCCTACTTAACTCTTACAGTTCACTTTTTCATCATATTTTTTTTGGAAATTTTTTTCGTCACTCATTTGTCCAATGTGCCCAAATCAGTTGAGCACGTTCTTCTTTAATTCCACCGTCACATCCTCGCTAGTACCTGCCATTCTGTGTATCTCTTCATTGCAAATTCGATCAGCTAAGCTGACTCCGCATATCCTACGAAGAGATCGCATCTCCACAGCATTCATATTTCTTTCATTCTTCTTCTGCAATACCCACGTTTCGCTGCCATATAATAGCGGCCGAGCCAGCGTATTCTTAATGACCTGAAAATATTTAAATAATTTATTAATAAAAATTTTCATATTTAATAAAATTTGATTTCATCATATTTTCTTTAAAGGCAAGCACAATAGGATCATATATAAGACCGGAATTCGATAGTTATTTGGAAATAAGGAATAGCGTTCATCCTCTTCTCGATTACAACACTCAAGTAATGCCAGTTCCTAACGACATTGTAAGTGTACCTACTTGCAAAAATATATCAAAACATATTTCTTCCAGTTTAATTCTTATTATTAATCCCTTAACTCGTCATTATTAGTTCTTTACCCTAAATGAGAGAAACAGCGCCGCTCAAGGTTCGTTTTCGGTCTGGTAAGATATTCTTATACAAGTATATAAGTATACTTGAATACTTGTATAAATTATACAAGTATATGATGTGAACAACTAAGTGTTAAAACACTTCGTTCTCCACTTGCTAAAATTTGTGGCGGAACTCAACTCTGCACCATTATTTATTTATTTACTAAAGCGAAGAAATGAAAATCATTAATTTCCGCGTGCGTTTACAGACAAATGACCTTTTATATATATTCTTTAGTAAAATTTCTAATACAATATTTGTTTTATATTTTCAGTTTGCTAGTCCAGAGTACAATTTTACGATAATAACTGGTCCAAATATGGGCGGCAAAAGTATTTATATAAAACAGATTGCTATTATGCAAATTATGGCGCAGGTAGGTGTTAAAAATAGTTAAATTGAAACAATTAAGTATATGCAAAATATATAAATAGTGCCGACACTAAGATTTTCTTATACAACATAGAAAAATTATTAAACTAAAAAAAATTCAATAATAAACAAAAAGTTACTTCAATAATTCATCTTCTTTGTGACTATTGATAACAAAGGGGACGTTCAAGTATGATCAAGCTAACTTTATCTTGGGAAGGGTATTTAAGGAAACAATCCTTCCCAAGATTCTGAGATTCTTCTCCTGGTACAAGAAGTAGAAATAGCTTAATAGTTTCTTATGTCAATGAGAAATGCCCTTTTATTTGTATGTTTTGGGGAATTCCTCGACTGAATTGTACATATTTTTTATTATGCTTACCTAAGTTGGAAAATCTAAATATTAAAAAAAAGTGATACTCATATTTTACGTAACACTTAAAACGGGGGAAAGGTGTACCAAACATTACAGGGCGTTACGTATAGGGTTTAAAATTCTTGAAATGTTATTTAATATTATATTTTGTTTTTTTTGTTGATTGTTTTACTTTATTTTATGTTTCTAGCTAGGTTGCTTTCTACCAGCAACAAACGCGGTACTTCGCCTATGCGACCGTATCTTTTCAAGGATTGGTTTCAACGATAATGTTGAATTCAACGCTTCTACTTACGTTATAGAAGTAAGCTTAGTTTCTTTTTTATTTACTTATCTCTTATATTGACTTTATAATCTATATAATACATAATACTTACACACTATTAGCAAGTCATTCCATTCGATTATATTATGTTTTAATAAGATAAAAAGGTTACATTATTTTAGATCTTTTTTTTTTTATTAATAGATAAATAAAATTATTTTCTCATATAGATGAAAGAAACACAACATATTTTAAAAGGTCTTACTTCGACAAGCTTGATTATAATAGATGAACTATGCAGGTGAAGTTATAATTGAATATTGTGTTATTAATACTTTTAAAAATATTTTTATACAAAATAATATAACATTATTATATAGTTAAGGCTATGGTGGCAATGGGATAACCTCTGACTGTAAGCACAATGGTAGTGAGCTAAGATTCCCACTCGTGTGAAAAATTATAAAATAAATCAAAATAAATCAGCTTCACGCTGTATCCCGCACACAGCAGGGTAGGCAGAGGGCACCTAGTGTTAAGACACTCCGTTCCCCACTTTCTGCCGAATTTTGGAAACATTGCGTGTTGAGTGGCAGAACTCAACGCCGCGCTTAACCTCGACACCAGAGCGAAGAAATGGAAATATAAATTTAAGTAAATATTTCATGTCCTCGAGTGGGGATCGAACCCACAACCAGTTGGTTTTGCAGTCACACCTCGTGCCGCTGCTCCACGACTGGCCTCCAAAGTGAAAAATTATATTTAAATTATGTTCATTTCCAAGCTCTGGAAGCGCGGCTTAGATATCCGCTACTCAACATCCAATGTCTCGAAATTTTGACTGAAAGTGGAATGGAGTGCTGTGCCTTGAAGCTGCAAAATATACACGTATATAAATACCTACATATATCTATAAAGGTACTTAAATAGATTTATGTGTTAGATATTTTCTTACACAAATTTACCATGATATCGAAGGCTCCACCATCTAGAGGAGTCCTAAGTTAAAATTAATCCATTTTAAGACTATAAAATTATTATTAATAAATAACGTATTTTTTTTCTTAACCCAGGGGAACAAATATTGAAGAAGGCACCAGTATAGCTTGGGCGATATGCGAAGAGCTCTTGAGAAGTGATGCCTTCACTTTTTTCACCACCCACTTCTTATATCTCACTAGATTACAAGACTTATATTTTAATGTTGTGAAGTAAAGTATTATTACGATTCTCTACTAAAGTTAGCTAGTTTAACTGTTTCATATATTTGTTTAGTTTTATAGGTTAGGCTAATGTTTAATATTTTTTATTACCGCTTAGCACAGTAAGCAAGGAGAACTTAGTGCTAAGACACTCGGTTCTCGATTGCACCAGAGACTGCAATTTGCCTACCAGAGTAGGAAAATAAAAACAATTCATTGCGTTGAGTGAGAATCAAATCCACAATAATTGCATTTATAGCCAAAGGATGTTCTACTGCGCCTATGAATAAACATACAATAGGCACATTTAATATTTACCTATTACGCACAAAATCATAAGGCGCTTCTGAAATGATAATACATTATGAATATATAATGACAAAAAAAATCGCCAAGGTACAAAAAATATCTGTAAACTGATTATTACGCACCTATTAACATATTATCGAGAAAACATTCTATTTTTTGTTGTTTTCTTTTTTAACAGAGAAAACATTGCATATTTTAACATATTATCGAGAAAAAACGAGTATGAATCTAATAAACCTCTGGCTCAATTGTCAATCATCCGTCGCACACTTGTGCCCCAGCGCCTTCTCTACGGCGACGGTTTCTAGATCAAATAAAACTAAATTCATATATTATATTACAGTTGTCATACAACCGTTACAGAAGAAAGTAATTCTCAAGGTTCACACAAAAAAATAATTTATCAACACAAAATCGAACCTGGCGTCACGAAGGTTGAGCACTATGGCCTCGCATTGGCCGCTAAAACTAATCTTCCACAAGACATTATTAATTTAGCAAAGGAGCTTACTGAACTTATTGCTAAAAACAAACAGGTGTACAATTAATTATCATGTGTTTCTTAAATACTTACGCCATTTTTGGGATTTCTAATGATAAGCAATTTGTTCTCTTCCCTTAACATAAAACAATATCAGTTATAAATGGTCTGTCCAGTCAGACTAAGCCCGCAGTCATTAGAGACGATTATACGACATAACCATTTCTTTTATACTTAGGTATAAAGAATTTTTATTTATTTAGAAAACCTTGTTTTATATTAATATATTTTTTTCAAGTAACAATATTTCAGCCTCAAATACTTAAATCACCAATACCAGATATAGAGAGAACCCTATATGATCTAAATGCTAAAATAAATCAAGAATCTCGTAAAAAATGTGATTTTGAAAGAACTCCTAAAAGAATGATTCAAGAATTTAAAAATGCCAATCCAACGCTTATAGAAAATATGAAAATAGAACGGAACATAACATCAAATAATAGATTAAATATGAGTAGTGATGTAATGAGTGATACAATAGGACCTAATAGTTCAAAATCTATCTCTAAACAAGACTTAATTCAGACAAATAATAATCTTAATGAAGCAATTAATAATAACACTTCAATTTCAACAACGGGTTACAGTTATTCTATTCAAGAAAATGTTACAAGTAATGGACATATTTATTCTGTAAAGCATTCTACTGAATTACTTAACACTATAGAAAAAAATAATCGTTATAATAATTTAAAACAACCATTGCTTCAAAGTCAAATGTCTGATAATGAATGTGATAAAAATTGTTATTTGGTTAATGATAATGAATTAAATTTGGAAACCGTCGCTGACGTTAACAATAACGATTCAAATGTTGCTAGAAATAATACATCACAATTTAATGAGAATAATGAAAATTATGAAATTAATGATCATCATAATGAAAGTGGAAGTGATTCAGATATAGCTACAGCGTTAACTCAAGTTCTAGAAGAAACTTCTGCAAGTACGAATTCAGAAAGCCATGTGTCGGTCAATGAAGAACTTATGAGAGAAACAATTGAAGAAATTAATGAAGATTTAAAAAGAAATAGTATAACTGTACTTGATGATATTATTCTTACACCACCACTAGAATTTAGAGATTATAATAACTGATATAGTTGAGATTGCTGCATGTATTTTTTTCAATTAAAATTGTTGAATAAAATTTAAAACTTATTTTTTCTTATTAATTCTTTTCCTTACTCATAGTACCTATATTGTATTTTTTTAAAACATATTTGGTGTAAAAGTAAAGAAAAAAGAAATTTGTGTAATTTTCTTTTTTTTTATAGTTACTTTAAACAAATTGGGTATTGCAAGACGGCTCAACTCAAAATCGTAGTAGTTTTATTTACCTAGCAAGGGGGAGACAAATATTTTTTCTATTGTTTTGACATGTTTAATCTGTGCGAAAGTATTGCTAGAAAAAAACTAAAAATAATATAGAAAACAAAATATATGGATTCATTGTAATAGATGGATTCATTGAGGCCAGTCGTGGCGTAGAGACACAAAGTGTGACTGTAAATTAGACTGGTTGTGGGTTCAATTGTAATAATGTAAATAATTATTTCACTCGAGAAAGTGAAATATTTATTTACATTTATATTTTAATTTCTTCGCTCTGGTGTCGAGGCAAAAGCGTGACTGAGTCCCACCACTCAATACGCAATGCCTCCAGAACTCGGTGGAAAGTGCAGAACGAAGTTTCTTAGCACTAAATTCTCTCTGCCCACCTTGCTCTGTGAAGCTGATTTTAGATAAAGATGTATTCATTTAAAAATAACATATTATATTTATACTGTAATTATTTTAAGTACAATTCTCTATCTCTTTACCCAATAAACATGAATATATGTTAAAATAAAAAATATATACAGGTATATTATAATTTGACAGCATAAATTAAATCAACTAAACACTGGCAACACTACTTACCAAGTATGATGCGAAAGCAAATGGCCGCTAAGCTATATTTTGCTAATGCCACTTAAGTTTGGTGGTTTTCTTTATTTCATTGAATGTTTTTAATGTGTACCATAAAAAATAAACTACTGACAGAGTAGGCCAAGTGAGTTGTGCTATCTTTTTTGCGTCAATACTTATTGATTGACCAATGTTCGGATCCTATTTTATAAATCGGTAAATGTAAACCATCCACGTGCTTATTTTAGAGAGAAGGCGCAGCCATGTCGCTGCCGCCGTATCTTTTGGGGCCCAACCCATGGGCTACGATGATGGCGCAGCAGCAGCTGGCGGCGGCGCAGCAGGCGGCTTTGCAAGCCCATGCCGCCGCCGCTGCTGCAGCGCCCCCTGTGCCGCCGGCTCAACCGCCAAAGCCGCATCATATACCTGAGGAAAAAATCAAAGAGAAAGGTAGTATATTTTGTTATGGCACCTGTGTACAAACATTATGGTTGTGACTTTATGAGCTTTATTGCCATTGGAAATGAGTACAGACTAATATACATTTCCCCACTGATAAAACATAGCATCGCATTGAGTTTTGCAATTCCTCATACAATGTCTTGAAAAGACAGTTTTAGCTTCATTTCTATAAAAAAAATTGTGGCCAGTTGTGGTGCAGGGGTAGGCACAAGTGTGTCACTGTAACCAGGTTATGGATTCGCTTCCTACTTAACAAAGTTAAATACTTTATATCCGCCACTCATGCAGTGTCTCCAGAATTCAGCAGATCATGGAAGTTGTGTCTTAACACTAGGTTCCCTGATACCATTTGCCTACAGTGCTATGTATGGGATACAGTTTGAAGCTACAAAAAAGAACAATAAAATTATTGAATGACAATGTTTAAACATATAGTATAATATAAAATTCCTTCTTGCTGATGTATGCTTAGACCTTGAAACTAGGCAACAAATTTTAATGTAGTTTTCGTCAACTTTTATTTACATAATTGTTACTATTATTATATAATATATATAAAAAAACAAACTGTAATGGCATGAGATTTAACAACAGATAAGAAAAAAACAAATAGAATATAGAAAAAATAATGCTTAGTATATTAGATTAAGAAAATAAACATCAAAGTTTTGTCTTTACACACTTAACAACACTAGTAGTTTATATGTGGTAAAAAAATATTTATGCAGAAATCAAAAGAATATACAAAAATGTGACTTTCAGTTTGGTTTAAAAAATATATTTAGGCTTAAAAAATAAGGCTGTTCCCTTTGCCCAAGATTACTTTATTTAGTTATTTACTGTAAACATTTCCAAAGGGATATATAAAACTGCAATGGATATTCTTTTTCACCCAAGTGTTAGTGAAAAATGCTGTAGTTGCAAACAATTATATAAATTTCATATAAAATACTTGTTATTTTGTATATGTATTGAGTTACAATCCTGTTGGTTTGTTAATAAAAAAATTACATTAAAGTATTATAGGTAGAAGTCTTATTTCAATTTTCCTTTTTGATGAAGACAATGCTATGTTCTAGTTTAAGAATTGAAAAAAAAAAAATTATAAACAATATTTTCTTTCACAGCTCAGAAATGGCTACAGCTACAATCAAAACGTTTTGCGGAAAAACGGAAATTTGGTTTTGTGGATGCTCAAAAGGAAGACATGCCACCGGAGCATATAAGAAAAATTATAAGAGACCATGGGGACATGACTAGTCGTAAATATCGTCATGACAAAAGAGTGTACCTTGGAGCCTTGAAGTACATGCCACATGCAGTCATGAAACTGTTAGAGAACATGCCTATGCCATGGGAACAAATTAGAGATGTCAAAGTTTTGTACCACATCACTGGTGCAATTACCTTTGTCAATGAGATACCTTGGGTTATTGAACCTGTTTACATTGCTCAATGGGGTACCATGTGGATTATGATGCGTAGGGAGAAACGTGATCGACGACACTTCAAAAGAATGAGGTTCCCACCATTTGATGATGAAGAACCTCCTCTAGATTATGCTGATAATATCTTGGATGTAGAGCCTTTAGAGCCTATACAGATTGAGTTGGATCCTGAGGAAGATGGAGCAGTTGCTTCCTGGTTTTATGATCATAAACCACTATTGGGAACGCGGCATGTCAATGGTTCAACATATAGAAAATGGAATCTGTCGCTACCACAAATGGCAACATTGTACAGACTCGCCAATCAATTGTTAACAGATTTGGTAGATGACAATTATTTTTATCTATTTGACTCTAAAAGTTTCTTCACTGCAAAAGCTTTGAACATGGCAATACCAGGTGGGCCTAAGTTTGAGCCACTAGTGAAAGATAATTCTGCAGGAGATGAAGATTGGAATGAGTTCAATGACATTAATAAGATTATAATTCGACAGCCAATAAGAACTGAATACAGGATTGCTTTCCCATACCTGTATAACAATTTGCCTCATTTTGTTCAGTTATCTTGGTAAGTTTGCTCTCTGTACTCTACATTTTTATATGATGTGATTTTTTAAGTAAATAATATTCATAAATATTATTACTCATTTGTGGAATATGTCTATATCTATAATAGAACATTGATCATCCAAAACTCGGTTTTTTTTTGGTTTATCATATATGAATGTAGCCATATAAATACATCAACACAAAACAGAAAACCATATTTACGTAAGTTGTTATATTTTTAATCACATACCAATTGAATATAATCAAAACAAATTACATACAAATTATTTAAATGGTTGTGTATCAGAAAAACTCTCTAGTTTAATTCAGTAGCAGTCATTTAGTTGATATCAAAATTCTGATAATCAATGCTGCAAATTGTTATAATAATATTCATAATTTTCACAGGTATCACACACCAAATGTAGTATACATCAAAACTGAAGATCCAGACTTGCCAGCGTTTTACTTCGACCCTCTTATCAATCCCATATCTCATAGACATTCAGTGAAGTCTTTAGATCCAGTGCCAGAAGAAGAAGACTTTCTACTCCCTGAAGAAGTGTCGCCATTCTTACAAGAAACAGCTTTGTATACTGATAACACAGCTAATGGCATTGCTCTTTTGTGGGCTCCAAGACCTTTTAATATGAGATCAGGTAAGATGATAGTAAAAATATAAAACTTAACTTATAATGGTTATTAGTATATAGGCCATGGAAGCATTTGACATTAAAAAACATAATAATAATTGTTTTTAGGTCGTACTCGTCGTGCCATCGATGTACCTCTCGTCAAGACATGGTATAAGGAACACTGTCCGCCCGGCCAGCCTGTGAAAGTCCGTGTGTCGTATCAAAAACTACTGAAATACTATGTGCTGAATGCTCTGAAGCATAGACCACCCAAGCCACAGAAGAAAAGGTATTTTTTTTAATAAATATTAGAATTAGTTGTCTTATGTAATGACTGGATGAATATAAATTTCTTTTTCAACCAATTTTAGTATTAAAAAAATAAAATAAATCAGCTTCACGCTGTATCGCGCACACAGTAGGGTAAGCACGTTGTGTTAAGACAGTCTTTTCCCCACTTTCCGCCGAATTCTGGAGGCATTGCGTGTTGAGTGGCGGAAATATACGCCGCACTTTGCCTTGACACCAGAGTGAAGAAATGAATGTAAAAATATATATTTCATTTACTCATGTAGATCGAAACCACAAGTCGAGTTTACACTCAAACTCTTGTGTCCCTGCACAATGACCGGCTTCAATATTTAAAAACAATTAGATTTTTGCCACTAAACAATTATTATTAGTTTTGCCACTAAACAATTATTATTTGTCATAGTTGTTGTCTATAGGACTTTCAAATGCTTCTTTCTGAGAAGCATTTAAAAATTATAAGATATTTTTGATACTTATTAAAACTTTTTAATTTTATAAAATATTTTATTTTCTAGATATCTGTTCCGCTCATTCAAATCAACAAAGTTCTTCCAAACAACAACACTAGATTGGGTGGAGGCTGGTCTGCAAGTATGTAGACAAGGATACAATATGCTCAATTTACTTATTCACCGCAAGAACCTAAACTATTTACATCTTGATTACAACTTTAATTTGAAGCCTGTTAAGACACTTACTACTAAAGAGAGAAAGAAATCTAGGTTTGGAAATGGTAAGCAGTATTTTTAATTCATAATAATACTTTTTATGGTGCTATTCTAAATTTTTGAGACATTGCATATTGAGAGGAACTCCACGCTGCACTTTGTCATGGTACTTACTTACAGGAAGAGGAATTGAAAATAATTAATTCTCCGTGTGGGAACCAAACCCACAACTGTCGCGTTTATAATAAATCGTTAACATACCGCTGCCCCATGATAGCCTATATTATATTATTTTGAAATTATGTACTTATGTTTATATAATTTTGTTACAGCATTCCACTTATGTCGTGAAATACTCAGATTAACAAAGCTCATAGTGGACTCTCACGTACAATACCGTTTGAACAATGTGGATTCCTTCCAACTGGCAGATGGTCTCCAGTATATTTTTGCCCATGTCGGTCAACTCACTGGAATGTACCGATACAAATATAAATTGATGAGACAGATTAGAATGTGCAAGGATTTGAAGCATTTGATTTATTATAGGTTTAATACTGTAAGTTTGATTTAAGCTTTTCATTTAGTTTGTCTTGTGAATGTACCTAAGTAGTAATTATTACATTTATTGGCTTATTTATAACATATAAAGGTATTTTATATGGCAAAACCAATTAAACATATAATATATTCTTTAGGGTCCCGTATCCAAAGGTCCCGGTTGTGGGATCTGGGCACCAGGCTGGCGAGTATGGCTTTTCTTTATGCGTGGTATAACACCGCTGCTGGAGCGTTGGCTTGGCAATTTGCTGTCTAGGCAGTTTGAAGGACGACATTCAAAGGGTATGTGTGATAACATTATTTCTTGAAAGAATAAAACTGTTTTAAGTTAACTTCAACTTCTTTGGTATTGGTTACAAGTATTACTATTATTTACCTAAATATTTAAAAATAACCACCAGTTATTACTTTCATTAAAGTTTTTACAAATTCTAATATCTTATTTTCAAATAGGTGTAGCCAAAACGGTAACAAAGCAGCGTGTCGAGTCCCACTTCGACCTAGAACTGCGTGCCTCAGTGATGCACGACATTGTGGACATGATGCCTGAAGGTATCAAACAGAATAAGGCTAGGACGATCTTGCAACATTTGTCTGAGGCCTGGCGGTGTTGGAAAGCGAATATACCTTGGAAGGTTGGTATTTCGATTTGTTAAATGTTTAAAAAAAATAATAATAAAAATGGTTTTAGTACTTTCAAAGTATAAATCTAATCAGTTTCTTTTTTCCTTCTTGTTTAGGTCCCAGGACTCCCGACGCCCATAGAAAACATGATTCTCCGTTATGTTAAAATGAAAGCCGACTGGTGGACCAACACGGCCCACTACAACAGGGAACGTATACGGCGCGGTGCGACCGTTGACAAAACTGTATGTAAGAAGAATCTGGGAAGACTTACTAGATTGTATTTGAAAGCGGAGCAGGAAAGACAACATAATTATTTGAAGGTATAGAATTTTAACTACTTTTTTACATTCTTTTGTAGGACAAATCACATGCAACAAAGGTTTTATTAATTGTGATCAATCTGCGAAAACTAATCAATAAAATAAATAACCTTTTATAATAATTTTAAGAATTGTAAACCCTTATGTTTGTGTTTAAATTAATGTCAATTTTTTTTTATTGATATAACATTTATTTAATTCATTAATTGATTTTCGTTTTAACATTTAATTTCTTTAGGATGGACCCTACATTTCACCTGAAGAGGCTGTAGCTATCTACACGACGACCGTCCACTGGCTGGAGTCGCGGCGCTTTGCCCCCATACCTTTCCCTCCACTATCATATAAACATGACACTAAACTACTTATATTAGCCCTGGAAAGACTGAAAGAAGCTTACAGTGTCAAGTCCAGACTGAACCAAAGTCAAAGAGAGGAGCTTGGTCTAATAGAACAAGCCTATGATAACCCTCACGAAGCTTTGTCCAGGATCAAACGTCATTTGCTCACACAGAGAACTTTTAGAGAGGTACTATTATAATATAATACATATTATATGAATTGTCTATAACATTTGTATGGGGTGATACTGTAGATCTTATTTCATTTCATTATTAATAGTAAATAGTGATATTTATTGTGGCTACAGTCTAGCACAGTGATTCTCAACCTTTTCTTTGTTGCGGCACATATTTAACGATTTCAAAATTTGGCGGCACACAAAAAGAAATTATTTACTACAACACACTGCATAAATAGTTTATGACAAAAATTTTAAATATATGAATTTATTATTTTGTGGATTTAATTATATATTCATGTTAAAAATATTTTTCTTTTTAAATGATATAATTTAATTATATTAACATTATTATATATTTGCAAAATTTGGCGGCACACAAAAGTGCCGCGGCACAGTGGTTGAGAATCACTGGTCTAGCATATATGGTATGGTAAATTTATAAAGCTAAAATAGAACATCAAATCAAATCAAATCAAAAACACTTTATTGCACAGAGATAACATATAAATTCAATAAAATTAGTAATTTTAGCACAGTGCAAAGGCGGCCTTATCACTATAAGTGATCTCTTACAGGCAACCTTTTATTTATGGAAACTAATATTAAGAGAACATTGTTGGCGGATAACTAAGCATAAATATATTTTTGTAATTTATTATATCATAAAAAAAAAAAAAATAATAATACATAAATAAATAGAAAAAAAAAGTATACACACACTATTCATATATAAATACATAGATACATACATACAAACATATATACATAAATAAATACATACATAAAACATACATAAATACATACATAGATATCATATATATATACATATTTATATAGAGATACAATTATAAACTTACATATATGTACAAGACAGATACAACGACTATAGCGATAGGTAATACTCTTTAAGCCGACGCTTAAAGATATTAAGTGATGTTGACTGCCTGATGAACCCGGGTAGATCGTTCCATAATTTCACCGTTTTTACGGTGAATGATTCACTGTAGCACTTGGTGCGACATAATGGAACCTCCAATACGTTGTCATATCTTGAACGGAGATTGAGGGACTGAGAGTGGGAGCCCAGGAAAGTAAATCTTTGTTTGAGGTATGAAGGAGTAAAAGGCAGATACAAGATAGAGTATAAAAGGATAAGTGCATGATAATTGCGTCGATGCTTGATGGTCAACCATTTAAGTTGAACACGATAATGAGTAATATGGTCATACTTCCTCAACCCGAAAATGAACCTAATTATTACGTTTTGGAGACGTTCGAGCTTGTTTAGTAATTGCTGTGACAAATCTAGGTAACAGGAATCTGCATAATCCAGAATGGGAAAAAGAAGAGATTGAGCTAACATTATTTTGGTTTTAAGCGGCAATAAATTTAAATGGAACATCATAATAGCACAAAAAATTGTATCTAAATTAGAAAGTATTAAAATGTTTTTTATATTTTTCTATCATTATAGTTGCGT
Organism: Heliconius erato x Heliconius himera; assembly: GCA_013421005.1. Classification (NCBI taxonomy): domain Eukaryota; kingdom Metazoa; phylum Arthropoda; class Insecta; order Lepidoptera; family Nymphalidae; genus Heliconius; species Heliconius erato x Heliconius himera. The sequence goes on along the minus strand of JAATLQ010032343.1, from coordinate 85,448 downwards.
TTGAAACAGATCAGATTTTTGCTTAGTCTATTGTATACTATTGTGTATTATGTATATAAATACACTAGTTATACTAATTAATCTGCCATCTTGAATCAAATCATTGATATCAAAAATCTTCCCAACCACAGGTGGGAATAGAATTCATGGACCTCTACTCTCATCTGGTCCCAGTTTATGATGTGGAGCCTTTAGAAAAGATAACAGATGCCTATCTTGACCAATATCTCTGGTATGAGGCTGACAAGCGTCGGCTTCTACCACCGTGGGTGAAGCCTGCTGATACTGAACCCTCACCTTTGCTGGTTTATAAGTGGTGCCAAGGTAAGTGTTTTTGATTATATATTAATAGTGACAACTTTTTATTGTACATCTAAACAAATCTGTGGGTAGGCTTTCCATTTAATAGTTTTTTTGTATATGATTAAGGAGATGTGAAATGATAATTGTAATAACACACCTTACTCCCACATGTACAGTAACATCATGTTTATAATCTTTATAAAATTGTTATCATCCCTCATTTAAAAAACAGTGACACTTGAGATTCATATCTCAAGCTGAGTTACACATTTTGCCATAATGTCAAATATTTCATTTATTTTTGTCTGTATCTGATTTTTGATTGCAATAAATGTTTATATTTTTTTAAAACAAATAATGCAAAGTAAATATTATATTAACACATGTATTCAAAAGTGTCCTTGATATATAGGTTTGTTAGGGTGTCAATAATGTGTTGTAATACTATTTTATATAGTAAATTATAAATTATATAAACCTGGGTAATTTATTTACGTTAAAATTAAAAAAAAACAATGGAATGTTATATAAAAATTTTATAAAGAAAATAGAAGAAAGAAGAAAATATGCAACTGCCCATAGTGTGCGTTGTAGCAAAGGAGATCAAATGGTTGTACCATCCCCTTGTTACAAACCTCACTTTGGTTCTTTGCACAATCCAACAAGAACATTTAAATATGTTTTAATATTTTATTACATTTATTATGTAAGCTTGAACATCATTCTCCCGTATATATTAGTATAAAATAACATAGATATAAAATAGTTTTTTTTTGTTATTTTTTTTCATAAACCTCAATTGCATATTTTCATTTATTGTCACTTTCATTTTCGATTATATATAACAGTTGCGGATCCTACTGATCAGAATTAAATATTAAAATGTAAAAAAAAGGATGCTAATTTAGGCTTTAGCTTCTCGTGTACATCTTGAATAATGCATACTTATAAAAATGCACTATTTTGTAAGATGCTAAATATTAATATTTCGGAAAATAACACAATTACTTAATAAGCTAATCATATCACAATTACTTAATAAAGCTTTTAATATTATACAATTTACAAAACAGGTATAAATAATCTACAAGATGTATGGGAGGTTGGTGAAGGAGAATGTAATGTGCTGTTGGAATCTCGTTTTGAGAAATTATATGAAAAGATAGATTTGACACTACTCAATCGCTTGTTGCGTTTGATTGTCGACCACAATATTGCGGATTATATGACTGCTAAGAACAATGTCGTTATTAATTACAAGGTGAGTCGAAAAATAACTTGCTGTGATGTTTAAAGGCAAGTTTAATGAGACTGAACTGAGTCTCAAGTTCGGGAAAGTCTCTAGGGATGTCTCAGCTAAAACATGTCTAAAACATTAGAAAAATTATTTATTTTTTAAAATAAAAATATATTTATTATCACATTTACACACAGTTAAAAAAAATACTTCTCTTTATTTCTTGCTAGAAGCAAGTTCCATCTAAAATACTTAATGTTATTTTTGAATTCATTAGTTAACATAAAAGTGTTATTTTATGATGAACCGCGTAGGGGTCCTGAAACCAGAGAGTCCCTGTGCTCTGGGGGCGGCCGTCGACTGTGGACGATGTCGATCACATTGTACTGCAGCGGCGGTCATCTGACAATACGCTATCTGATACCAAAAAATAAATTAAAAATAAATAACTAATTATACATATTATTTAATAAATCAAATCCATACATTTTCTTATAGGATATGAATCATACAAACTCCTATGGAATCATCAGAGGGCTTCAGTTCGCTTCGTTTATAGTGCAATACTATGGCCTAGTACTGGATTTGCTCGTCCTTGGTCTGCAGAGGGCTAGTGAAATGGCTGGTCCTCCACAACTGCCGAATGATTTCCTATCGTACCAGGACAGAGCGGCGGAGGGAGCTCATCCTATCAGATTGTATTGCCGATATATTGACAGGATTCATATATTCTTTAGGTATTTTATTAATTAGTTCCTTTGTTTTATTAATTTTGAAAAAACTTATTAAACTGAAATTTTTTCTCGTACACCTATATCAAACTCTGTATAATAAAAAGGTTAAAAGTAAAATATACATAATAATTGTGTTATGTATATTTTCTGTTATTGAATTCTTAAATAATTTTATTTTGTTTTATTGAACAGTATTAGCAAAATTAAAACCATGTTCAAATAGGACACATCAGTTTTGACTTTACTTACAACTACGGTAAAACAACTGTTCTAAATGTCATATTTTGATATTTTTTCTTAGATTTACAGCAGAAGAAGCAAGGGACTTGATTCAAAGATATCTAACAGAGCATCCTGATCCAAATAACGAGAACATTGTCGGTTATAACAACAAAAAATGTTGGCCGCGAGACGCGAGGATGAGATTGATGAAGCATGATGTTAATTTGTGAGTATTAATGTGAAGTAAAACTTTGATTATAGTAAATTACTTTAGGGCTAGTCATGGCGCAGAGGCACAAAGTGTGACTGTAAATTCGATTGGTTGTGGGTTTGATCCCCACTCGAGGTAATGAAATATTTATTTACATTTATATTTCATTTCTTCGGTCTGGTGTCGAGGTAAAGCGCGGCGTTGAGTTCCGCCACTCAACACGCAATGCCTCCAGAATTCGGTAGAAAGTGGGGAACAGAGTGTCTTAACACTAGGTTCCCTCTGCTTACCCTGCTGTGTGCGGGATACAGACATACTTTTTCATTTTATAAATCTTGATATTGTCATGGTGCAGTTGGAATTTTTTGTGTGGAAATAATATATGTTTAAGAATTTTTCTTTTCATTATATTATCGTTCACGACGACTTGATGGCAAATTCGTTTATTAACGCAATCTTAGTGGCACAAAGAAAATAAAATAATAGTTTTCTGCATAAAGTTGAACATACGCGAATAATTTGATAATTATATTTTTTTTATTTTATTATCAATTCAATCATTTACACTTTTAAATCTAATACTTTTTCTATAGGGGTCGCGCCGTATTCTGGGACATTAAGAATCGTTTGCCACGCTCAGTAACTACCATACAGTGGGAGAACAGCTTTGTATCGGTCTACTCAAAGGATAATCCTAATTTACTGTTCAACATGGCAGGATTTGAATGTAGAATATTACCTAAAGTAAGTAGGTAATAATAGTTACAGTAGTAATTGTTACAAAAATTATTTTTTTTAGTTTTTAAAAGTGTTATTTACAGAGGTTTGAAATTTAAATTCTGATGATATCTGGCTACATATGTAAGACTTACAATGTTATAAAACTACATATTCTTTTATTTAATGTTAGTTTTTACGCTATATTAATTAAAATTGTTTTACTAGATTTTTTTTTTAATCAATACAGCTGTTTTTCTAAACATTAATATCATTAGACATTTTACTACACTCGCTTGCGGTTTGCAGTGTCGAAGCCAACACGAGGAGCTATCTCATCGAGACGGAGTGTGGAATCTTCAAAACGAAGTGACAAAAGAACGAACAGCACAATGCTATTTACGTGTGGACGATGAATCCCTAGCGCGTTTCCATAATAGAGTGCGACAGATTTTAATGGCGTCAGGCTCCACTACATTTACTAAGATCGTTAATAAATGGAATACAGCGCTTATTGGTAAGTGGATTTGTCAAATTACATGTCATATTACACTATTTAAATGACTTTTTCATAATATTTTTATTTCTTCGATCTGGTATCGAGGCGAAGCGCAACGTTGAGTTCCGCAAGTCAACCTCCTTCCACAATTCGGCAGAAAGTGTCTCAATACGTGAAGCTGATAAAAAAATCATTTAGTAAATTATGTCTTAAATGTGCTTAATATCATTTTTTGATTCGGTACTCGATTAATTGGTGCGACAATGACGTTTGCACCTTTTGAAATGCTATAGGAGACATAAATATGCCTAATAATATATATTCTCTGCGCAGGTCTTATGACATACTTCCGTGAAGCAGTTGTTAATACACAAGAGTTGTTAGATCTCCTCGTCAAATGTGAGAATAAGATTCAAACTCGTATTAAAATCGGTTTGAATTCAAAAATGCCCTCCCGTTTCCCGCCCGTCGTGTTCTATACGCCTAAGGAGTTGGGTGGTTTGGGAATGTTGTCTATGGGCCATGTTTTGATTCCACAGGTAAATGATTAATTGTTAATTATGTAAATATTAATTATTTTTACTGTCTGTACTAAAATGTGAAGGATAAGAAGAAGACTTACTAAGGAGACCACTTTACTGACTGACTTTACTGTTAATAAAAAAAGTTAAGTCTTATAAACAAAAATATAAAAGAAGTAAATTTGTCTTTAACATGGTACACTTTTATTTCTGAAATGTACGACTTATTGACCATTTGATGTTTCGGGGCTTGAGGCCCATAGAATGAGAACCTGGTTGAAGAACTGCCAGCCTAACATAGTCTCCAAAACGAGCCTAAAGTTTACAAGAAAAAAGTGTCTTAATATTATATTTTCTCTGCTTATTCATTAAACAAAGATATATAAATATTTGAAAAATATATTTTTTTCTTTTTCTACAGTCCGATCTTCGGTGGTCGAAACAAACAGACGTTGGCATCACTCATTTCCGCTCAGGAATGTCTCATGATGAAGACCAGCTTATTCCCAATTTATACCGTTACATCCAGCCCTGGGAAGCTGAATTTGTTGACTCACAAAGAGTATGGGCAGAATATGCATTGAAGAGACAGGAGGCTAATGCTCAGAATAGGTTTGTTTAATAAAGGATTATAAATTGCAGAACAACAAATGTTAATAAATTATCTTAAAATTATATAATTAGTTAATATTAAAATATTTAATTTGAGTACAATTATAAAAAAATCTATAGACAAGCTTGTTTTCAGCTTTATTGAAACTTGATTTTTTATAAAATATTTTAATTATTATACAATCCAGTAATATTAACTTTGCAATAACCTGGTCTTTAATAGTGCCAGATTACTATGATTCTACTCTTATGTACATTATTTTTTTTACACAATTTTCATCAGTCAAATACCTAGATGTTTTAGTATTTTCAAATAAATTCGCCTATAAAGAAACTATATATTGACTTGATTTCATGTTGATATAGAAGGGAAGTAAAATTTTTGGATATGATGAACCGCGTAGGGGTCCTGAAACCAGAGAGTCCCTGTGCTCTGGAGGCGGCCGTCGACTGTGGACGATGTCGATCACATTGTACTGCAGCGACGCACTATGGATAATGGTAGAACAACGGCAGATCAAAATTCATTTTTACTAAAGTCGTCCCTGACGCACTTTTTATTTTTTTTTAAATAGTATAATAGTGGACCTTTAATGTAATGAATTATTTTTTCGTGAATTACATTTGGAATATATTTTTTTTAATTGTGAAAAATTGTAATACGTAAGAATGTCTATTTCAGGTTGTTCGCATCGATACTTTTAACTTAATTTCCTTTAAAAAAATGTGTAAATAGGTATAAGGTGTTATACATTTTTAAAAAGCCTATAGTATGTAGATTTTAAAACAATTATTATATTGTGGGTTTTGTGAT
>JAATLQ010032343.1:62917-79478 GCA_013421005.1 Heliconius erato x Heliconius himera | reverse complement strand
TTATAAAAAATATTAACAATAAGTGAAGAGAAAAAAAGTACGTACTTAAAGTTCATCGAGACTTTTGACAGTTACCGACGTCTACCGACGCGTTATATTTGATGTTGTTTTATAGTCCAGATATTCATAAATAACATTTATAAAAATCAGCTGCGGAAACGTGCGGTTTTAGAAGTTATCACGAAAACTACGATACAAGTCAGGGAACAAGAAAACTCTATCTATTGAAATTTCTAATGGTGTACTATTTAATTAATTAGATTGCAGTAAATTTCAATTAAATTATTGTTATTTATTAATAAAAGAACGTTTTATTTTCATTTTGCACACATTTTGCGGTATAACTAATTAATAAAATGCACAATACCCTCATTTATGAAATTATATAAATAGAGTGAATTAATTTAATAAAACTCTTACAAATTAGTAATGAAATTACTAACAGACGTTTGATTGTTAAGTAACTTTACTAAATTTCAAAATGGCTAATCCTTTCAAGTGTTCCAAGCGTGAATTATACCCATACATTGACGGAGGAAAAAAACTTGAAGCAATCAATATTAGCTATTAATATTTTGTTAAAGAAAAGTATCATGTTTCTGTAGACAACATATGTTTTATTATCAGCGACATTCAAAGGAATCTTATTCGTTCCTTTAATAAATAATGGACAGAAGCGTCCCGGTAAAAAGATTCGTTTTTTTTAAAAAAACAACGAAAATTAGTTTGATTCTGAATATTTGTTAACCTTACCAATCATTGAAGAAGTAGCATCTGAGAACTTACAATCGACATCTTCTGGAAAATGCGGAAGACCCTGTGTCCCTATGGGGACCCATCAGAATCAATGAAGAGGCGAAAAAATACCGCGTAATTTAGTGAATATGGCTTTGAACACACACATTTGCAATGCCTACGTCCAGGGCTTACGTCCAATAGGAGGAGAAATAGAAGCAAAACTTTGCTCTGGCTTGCGTTTTCTATGAGATTCAAATATAGAGAAATACAATGTCTCTATATTTGAATCTCATAGAAAACGCAAGCCAGAGCAAAATGCTATCAGATCAAGAGGCATTAAATGTTTTTATTTATTTTGATTTAACAAAAGCGCAATACATATATTTAAGGAATTTAACAAACAAATGAGATCTCAAGAATGCACAAGGTGCACAAGAATCCCATAATAAGGATTATCAAAAATTTCGCCTACATCATGCCAGAAAGTGCTCTCGATCAGCTACAAATGAGGATGTATTTCATACTCTTCTCTACTCATCAGATCCGTACATTTCCAGTCATACTAAAACACACGAGTATAGCAAAAGTGTGAAGGCACTTGATGAAGATACTCTAGATCTTTTAAAATTGAATGAACTTTTTATGGATCCTGAAGTTCACCAAGTATAATTAAATATAATATACTCATCATATAATATACATTCATTTCTAATATTATTCTACTTGTAAATCAGTTTTTGTAAATTTTATATTTTATTAAATAAGTATATGTGTACGCGTTTTTTAATAAACTAATTTAATAATACATTTTTATTACTACTATAAGTAGTGTAGTTTAAGAAAATTATTATTTTATTCTTTTCATTATTTTTTTAATATATATATACTCCAATAAAAGTATAATATCTGAACGTTACCTAAAGCGCTATTTTATACTTTATGCTTGTGCAAAAATTCAATTGTTTATCTTAACAAATAAAAAAGTTATCGATTTTTGATCTGATACAGACCTCAATTGCCCATAGTGCGACGGTCGTCTGACAATACGCTATCTGATCTCAATAAAACATTAAACTAATAATATATTCCTATAAATGAATAATAAACATTAAAGAGTGAATATTTTCTTAGGCGTCTAACATTGGAAGATTTGGAAGATTCGTGGGACAGAGGTATACCGAGAATCAATACGCTGTTCCAAAAAGACAGACACACGCTCGCCTATGATAAAGGATGGCGTATACGAACTGAGTTTAAGCAGTATCAGGTAATTATCTCGTATATTTAGTACAATGTGAACTATGCGCGATATTCGTGGATTATGGTATATCTTGCCAACCGGAGCAATTTGTTGACGATAATAATTACATGGTTTGTTTAGCTTAATTCTTTTCATTAAACATAAAATTATAAAGACTATAATGCAACACAAAGCTACAAATGGAATGTAGAGAATGGAGAATTGTGTCATTAGTTTTTCTTATATATCAGTGCTCTAGGTAGGGATACATGAAGGTGACTCTTTATCACCTTTTCACCTTGCTTGCCTCTATTTTTGATTATAATATAACTACGGCACAACATCGGACTGTAATCGCGACGGATGTGTGTTCGTTTGTCATTAGGGAAAATGAATTGATTTCGTAATAAGATAAATGTATTTAAATAAATGTATTAAATTTTTGTAATAAGATAAAGCGCAGCCTTATGTTCCGCCATTTAACACTGAATGTGCAAGATTGTGCGGAAAGTGTTAATCCTAGGTTCTCTCTGTCTACTTTGCGACATGCGAGATTCAACATGAAACTAAAAAATATTGCATTCTTTTTCATATGAATATGCTTTTTTTTATCCAGGTTCTAAAACAAAACCCCTTCTGGTGGACTCACCAACGTCACGACGGTAAACTGTGGAACTTGAACAACTACCGTACCGACATGATACAAGCACTCGGAGGAGTGGAGGGCATCCTCGAACATACACTGTTCAAGGGCACTTACTTCCCCACTTGGGAGGGTCTGTTTTGGTATGTAATTTTTTTTTGCTATTAATATTTAGTTATGTTTAGTTGTAATGACTGTAACGTATTACGGTAGGGTCTTTGTAAATAATTGCATTTTCATTGATAATAGATTAAATTGGGTAAACCATAATTGCATAGTTTGTTAGTCTTTCATAAAATTTCTAAGTTGTTGCTAATCCATATATTACTTCGGCATAGCATGTATATAGTATATCTAAGTGTAATTGTAAATGGTCGTTGATTCCTTAGCTTTCTTTAGATTTAGTAATTAATGTTTATTCATTTATATAGGGAAAAGGCTTCCGGATTTGAAGAATCCATGAAATACAAGAAATTGACGAATGCTCAAAGATCTGGTTTGAACCAAATTCCGAACCGTCGTTTCACATTGTGGTGGTCACCCACTATTAACAGAGCCAATGTGTATGTCGGTTTCCAGGTATGTAAAGGTTCATTGTGTATAACAATAGTTTTATATACTTATGATTGAGCTTAAGTTACTAGATCAATTGTAATTTTCATGTCTACATTATACATAATATATAATAACAAAATTATATGGATCTAAATAGTCTGAAATAAAGATTATTATTATTATTATTGTTTTTATAGGTACAACTGGACTTAACAGGAATATTCATGCACGGCAAAATTCCAACACTAAAGATTTCCCTCATTCAAATATTCCGAGCTCACTTGTGGCAGAAAGTTCACGAGTCCATAGTGATGGACTTGTGTCAGGTATTCGATCAAGAGTTGGATGCCTTGGAAATTGAAACAGTCCAAAAAGAAACTATACATCCTCGTAAATCATACAAAATGAATTCGTCCTGTGCCGACATTTTGTTATTTAGTGCCTATAAATGGAATGTTTCGAGGCCCTCGTTGCTTGCAGATACAAAGTAAGGCTGTGTTATTGTTTCATTTTTATTTAAGAGAATAAGAAGTATAAAAGATGATTTTGCTCTTACAGACTTTACACGTCCCTTTTTTTTATAAAATTACAATTTCAAATGAAATCACTCGTTTCTCGTTTTGGTATTATTCTCGATATTATACTAAAATTTTCGGCCGGTAGTATATAATATATATGTTAAACATGGGGAAAAAAATTAAGGGTAATCATTATAGTAAAATAAGGAAAATAATTTCTAAAAATAAAAATATATACTAATTAATCATCTCTTCCAGAGACACAATGGACAACACAACAACACAAAAGTACTGGCTCGATATACAACTCCGATGGGGTGATTACGACTCCCACGATGTGGAGAGATACGCGAGAGCCAAGTTCCTTGATTATACAACAGATAACATGTCCATTTACCCGTCCCCCACTGGCCTACTTATTGCTATTGATCTAGCTTATAATTTACATAGGTAATATTTTTAAATCTTAAAAATATATTGCAAAGATATCCGATTTTTTTATACTATATTTTAAGTAAAAGATTAAGCAAATTCTTTTTTGTTACTTTATATATTTTTTTAGAATTTTTTTTTTTTTAAATATAAGAGCACTGTGTGACTGTAAACGCGACTGGTTTTGGGTTTAATCACCACTCGAGGAAATGTTTATTTAAATTTATATTTTAATTTCTTCGCTCTGGTGTCGACGCAAATCGCGACGTTGTGATCCGCCACTTAACACGCAATGTCTCTAGAATTCGGTCGAAAGTGAGGAACTGAGCGTCTTAACACTAGGTTCCCTCTGCCTCTGCAGTGTGCGGGATACAGCGTGAAGCTGATTGATTTATTTATTTTATTTATACAGTGCATATGGAAACTGGTTCCCTGGCTGCAAACCGCTCATACAACAAGCAATGGCCAAAATAATGAAGGCCAACCCTGCCTTGTACGTGCTACGCGAACGTATACGTAAAGCGTTACAGCTGTATTCGTCCGAGCCCACTGAACCTTATCTATCCAGTCAGAATTATGGTGAATTGTTCTCTAATCAAATTATTTGGTAAGTTGATTGATTTTATTAATAAATAAGTGTAAATATGGTATTGTATGATTTGGTCAATGTGCGGTGTTGAGTTATGTCATTTGAAACACTCTTCGAATTCGTACAGAAAAACAATGGCGTGTCTTAACGATAGATTTTGCCTACTTTGCGAGATCAAGCGTAAAAGTAGAAAAAGATTTAATTTATTAGACTTTGGTATGAATTTTATACATATTAATTATTACTTAATGTGAAGTAAATGAAATAACTGATAATATTTTCAAGCTCTTTATTTAAGACTACCAACAAATTACTGAGAACTTCTGTAAACTTAAAATATACCAATATATTGAAATTTAATAAGTATTTGTTTACTTGTCCTCTAGGTTCGTAGATGATACTAACGTATACCGTGTGACAATCCACAAGACGTTCGAAGGTAATTTGACGACGAAACCCATCAATGGAGCCATCTTCATATTCAACCCGCGCACTGGACAACTTTTCCTTAAAATTATTCACACAAGTGTATGGGCAGGACAGAAACGTTTGGGACAGGTAAATATATTTTTTTTTAAGCTATAACTAAAATATAATTATGGCACAGTAGGATAGCATCTATTGTAAACACATTAGTTGGATTCAATACCAACTCAAGGAATTAATTATTAATTTCTTTGATGTGTAATGTATGGTAATAAGACCAAATGTGACTGACATTGACTTTCGCCAGCCAACGTGAAATGTAATAAATTGCACTATAAAGCGGAGGACGGAACGTCTCCACTCTATATTTACCAGCTATATACAGGATATAGCATAAATTAAACAGGCTTAAATAGCGAAGGTTGGATAATAAAAACTTATCGAACTTATCTATTCGAGATTTTCGATTTTTTTTTCTAATTATGGTTTACAGTTATATCTTCAAATACCATGTTCCACGACTGAGGCGGGCCGTGGCGTAGAGGCACAAAGTGTGACTGTAAAATCGAGTGGTTGTGGGTTCGATCCCCACTCAAGGAAGTGAAATATGTAATTACATTTGTATTTTCATTTCTTCGCTTTGGTGTCGAGGCAAAACGTGGCCTTGAGTTCCGCCACTTAGCACGCAATGCCTCCAGAATTCTGCGAAAAGTGGGGAACAGAGTGTCTTAACACTAGGTTCCCTCTGCCTACCCTGCTGTGTGCAGGATACAGCATGAAGCTGATCTTCAAATATGTTATTATTGTAGTATGCAAAAATTAGATTTCGGTTTTATAGCTCGCCAAATGGAAGACTGCTGAAGAAGTAGCGGCGTTAATTCGCTCTCTGCCTGTTGAAGAACAACCAAAGCAAATTATTGTCACAAGGAAAGGAATGTTGGATCCACTTGAGGTAACAATTTTGTTTTTATGTGTAAAAGTTAGAAGAGAAAAAAAACCTAATAAAAACCCAGCCACCCAAATAAAAAAACAAAATAAAAAGGCTACTTGATATTTTTTTTTTAAATAAATAAGAATTCATATTTCTTATATTACAATATTTATTATGAATAATTTATAAATATCATTCTCTTTCTTCACAGGTCCACTTGCTTGACTTCCCTAACATTGTAATAAAGGGTTCAGAACTACAGCTGCCATTCCAAGCTTGTCTCAAAGTGGAGAAATTTGGTGACCTCATTCTCAAAGCAACAGAACCACAGATGGTGTTGTTCAATTTGTATGATGACTGGTTGAAGTCTATATCGTCATATACCGTAAGTATATATATACATGTATATGATATATATGTATCTTTATTATTTATATTTTGCTTGGTAGCCACAGAGAAAATATTCCAATTCTATCCAGTATATTATATTATATATATAGGAAGTGAAATTGATTCGGGAATTGAAATTAAGGTCAAATAAAAAGGCCACAATTCTCCAAATTTCCAGGTTGATCAGGTTGATGTTCTTTAAACCTTGCAAAAAATTTTATATAACATTTAAGTTGAGCCAATATTGCCAATAATAAATTGTAATAATATCTTTATTATTGAAAATAAAATTATCATTCCATAGGCATTCAGCAGACTGATTCTTATACTGCGAGCTCTTCACGTAAATACAGAAAGGACAAAAGTGCTCCTGAAACCAGATAAAACAACTCTAACCGAACCTCATCACATTTGGCCGACCATGTCTGACGATGACTGGATTAAAGTAGAAGTTCAACTTAAAGATTTAATTTTGGCCGATTATGGCAAGAAGAACAAGTAAGTTAATTATTTCTTTTGGCTTTTTACTATATTCCGCATATAAAAAATGAGAAGCTGTGTCTTAACCTAGTGTTATCATGTCAGTCATGACATTGTGTTTTGATTTTAAGATGACTTGATATGTAAATGTTTATCGTTATTTTTAGATACTGCACTTATAAAAGCTAGTCTTAATAGCTCTAAGAATTTATTGGAATTCCACATCGCTTATTATTATTTTAAAAATTTAGATTTACATTACCACAGTTCGAAAACGATAAAAATAACATTATTCACCTTCACAGCGTGAACGTAGCATCTCTAACACAATCCGAAATTCGCGACATAATTCTCGGTATGGAGATATCAGCGCCTTCAGCCCAAAGGCAACAGATTGCCGAAATAGAGAAACAGAGTAAAGAGCAGAGTCAATTGACCGCTACCACCACTAGGACTGTCAATAAACATGGCGATGAGATTATTACGTCAACGACGAGTAATTATGAGTCGCAGACGTTCAGGTACTATTTAATAATGGTTTTTTTATAAATTTTGATTTTTGAAAATGCCGCATTGCATTCATAACTGCATTCATAAATTACGTCACAGAAATTCCACATGTTTTACTCCTTTCTCTCATTTATCTCAGCTGGTCACATTTGTAAGACCTCTGACCTACTATGACGTTAGATATTTTGTAATTTTACATGTAATGGAAGAAATTTTGAAATTGTTTGTTTATTATATTGTAAGATGTGTGATATCACGAATTTAGGATCTATAATGACGCACTTCGTGGGTTCCCCCCATAATAAATGACGTAATTTATGGGTGACCTTTATAAGAATTTGTCAAAAAAATATTTATTTTTCATTGAACAGCATAAGAGTTAGAGGTTTATAAATGTGTACGTACAGATTTGTGTCTCGTCTCTCATTGTATGAAGACAATGAGTGCTCACGAGTATTAACTGATATGAATATTATTCTTTCGAATGCCATAATAAACGCATTATTACTAGCTTTAGAAAAAAATTAATTTAAATATAATAGTAGGCACTTAAAATTAGCTAAGTTTTGTAAAAATTTAAAATGCATTTAATGATGTCATAAATACTATTTTTTTCCCCTAGTTCTAAAACCGAATGGCGTGTTCGAGCGATATCCGCGACTAATCTACACTTGCGTACGAACCACATTTACGTGAGCTCCGATGATATCAAGGAGAGTGGCTATACATATATTCTACCAAAGAATTTACTCAAGAAGTTTGTTACTATTTCTGATTTGAGAGCCCAGGTAAGATGTATTAAAATTTTATCTTCTTTTATAGTTTATTAACTATAGTACATATAAATTATTGTAATAATTTGAAAACACAATTATTTGCCTCCAGTATTTGATATGGATAAAAAGAATTAAGAAGGTCTTTTATGTGTTGATTCTTATTACTTTTTAAATTTATAATAATAATCCGTATTTTTTAAAAATAATAAAAAAAATAAAATAAATCAGCTTCACGCTGTATCCCGCACGCAGCAGGGTAGGTAGAGGGAAGTTAATGTTAAGACACTATGTTCCTCACTTTCTGCCGAATTCTGGAGGCATTGGATGTTGAGTGGCAGAATTCAATGCCGTAATTCAAAATAATTGTAAGTAAATATTAGGAATTAAAACAAATATATAATTTTACTTTCACAGATTGCCTGCTATCTCTATGGTACATCGCCACCAGACAATCCACAAGTGCGTGAGGTGCACTGCGCAGTACTACCGCCCCAATGGGGTACTCACCAAGCGGTGCATTTACCACGACAACTGCCGAAGCATCCTGCGCTCGCTCATCTACAGCCACTAGGATGGATGCATACACAGCCTAATGAGTTGCCTCAGCTGTCGCCACAAGTAAGTTGTGTTATTGTTGTTAAGTCCACTGTATAGTACCATTGTAACTGAAAAATGGCAATGCTTGAGAGTCGAATCTCAAGCATCATTAGTTGAGATTACACCTTTTGCCATTATGTCGGCTGTAATAATGTTATATTGTTGTTACATTGTGTATGTATTTCATGGCAATAAATGTTTTATTATTAAAAATAAAAAAAGAAAGTTATTTTCAGCTTCAGAGAGAATGTCATGTCACTCTATCCTCAGTTTTTCTATAATTTAAAATATTTTGTTTTACGACTGGCGTAAACTGTATACACTTCCATTAAAATTATTGAGCCTACAACCAGCACAAGTAGACAGTCATTGCAAAACCATCATATTTACAGGCAAATGCATGCATCCCAATGGTGATACAAATAAATTTCTTTTGTAAAAGTAGACTTTTTTAATAATTTTGACCTAGATTTCCTTTTTAATAACAAACCTCTTTCCAGGACATAACAACCCACGCAAAAGTAATGGCAGAAAATCCAACATGGGATGGTGAAAAGACAATCGTCATCACCTGCTCATTCACTCCCGGCTCCTGTTCTTTAACTGCATATAAACTGACTCCCAGTGGTTACGAATGGGGCGCGAAGAACACTGACAGAGGGAACAATCCGAAGGGTTATTTGCCAAGTCATTATGAAAGGGTACAAATGTTGCTCTCGGACAGATTTTTGGGTTACTTCATGGTACCATCGCAGGGAAGCTGGAATTATAACTTTATGGGTAAATTACTTCATTTTTTTTTGTCGTCAACAAATCATCTAATTATTTAACTTTAACTTTTCCTTACTATGTAATATATGTAATTATTTGGAAAAGGAAGAATACACCAGAAGCACTCTCTTTTATATGTTTTACCATTGATTAAATATTTAAGCTAGTTTTTTATATATATTTGTCTTAAAACAATAAATTATTCTAACAGGTGTCCGTCACGATCCAAACATGAAGTATGGCGTGCAACTTGGAAATCCACGCGAGTTTTATCACGAAGTGCACAGACCAGCGCATTTCATGAACTTTGCTGCGATGGAAGATGCCACAGCCCCCACGCTAGCTGCAGACCGAGAAGATCATTTCGCTTAGTTGTTAGTATAGTTAGTTCATAAGAAGTACCAGTTTTTGTATTTAGAGGATAATAGTTTTGATTTGTAAAATCCTTATGAAAACTGTAAATAAATATAATTTCCATTTTTATGATGTTTTATTTATATTGCTGCCCTTAAGTTAGTATACAAACAAGTAAGTATAGAACTGGAAGATCAAAATATTAAGACTAACACAATGTTACTAATTTCAATACCTACATGAATATTTCATTTTCCATCGAATTTTGTAAATGTTAGCATCTAGGATTTCATTGAAATGTTTATTACTTTGATTATTATCTATACTTTAATAAAACAGTAGAATTTTTTTTGAGAATTAATTATATTCATATAAAACAATGTATCGCGATATAAAATATGAGAATGAGAATTTTAAAATTTTTGCTTGTCTTCACCATGGATGCACAGACCGCGGCCCGCCGGTCGAAAAAAAAATAATACTCTCGTACATTCGAAAAATATTGAATTCTATTCCAGAATAAACCAAAAAAAATATTACCTATACTTCTGGCGGCCGGCCCGCCATCAGTTCATGATTTGCCCGAGTGGCCCCTAGTTTTAATAAGTCTGCAACCATGGTCTACACGCACATCTTTATCGGCGGATTTGAATGATCCTTTGTTTTTATTTATTTATATTTTATTAATTTTTGAGGACTAGCACACATGGTATAGAACCATAGTGAGCCAGTAAAACTAAGAAACATAAAATGCATCATTATCTTAAAGTTGTTAAAGCTTTATACGCATCCATCGACATTCCAGCTAATTTAAACAATTAAATCTCGTGAAGATTTTAAGGGACTGAAACGAGGGCGCAGTAGAGCAACATCTGAGACTGGGTTCAATCACCAATAATTCTTAATCTATGCTTCATATTTTTTTAACGTCAAATTTCAAACGTCAATGTCATAAACTTATTTGTATTTACTGTGCGATTCGTCATTCATATAAAACTTTTTCCAACTTGATCCAAATTTGAATTTTTAAAGATTTATATTAATTTATCTAATTTATTAATTATGGGTGATCAAGGCGATTTTGAAGACAGTAAATACCCAGATAACGATGAATACATTCCCTATGTAACGGCCGGTAACCTTGCACAAAGAAATGGCGCTAAAATAAGTCTATGGGGAAAAGTTACAAAAGTTTCTGGCAGCGAAGGGTTTTACGTTAAAACTGTAGATGAACAAGAAATTCTTATTAAAATGAAAGAACCTATTTCTGAGCATCTCGAAGGATGGTATGAAATTCACGGAGTATCACAAGGAAAGAGTGTTCTATGTGATGAATATGTACCATTTTCAGAAGAATTGACAAAAAAAATTGATGTTGAAGGTCACAAAAACTTGGCAAAATTACTAGTGGCCCTGGACAATCCGTGGGATTTAGGTGATGATGCACAAGGATCAAGTGATATGGAAGGTATTCAAGCTTTCCAATAAAAATAACTTAGTTTTTGTATTTTATTTACATATATTTGGCATTACATTTAAACTTTAAAAGTACAATATTTTTGTTAAAATAAATAATATAAAACGTTACATTGTTTTATTTATGCTGACCATTATATTGATATATTTTCAAATCTTATGTTAACCAAAAAAAATATTTTAATTATTAGTAATTTATTTTACCAACAATGAACTCGTGGATAAGCTTTTATACTGTGTAGCTGTTTGTTTTTCTTTTGCTGTAACTTCATCCTCTGTTCATGCATCACTACATTGGACAAAGCTCCCTCTATGCAAGTGACTGGTCGGTTGCTGTATTTCATAGGTCATTATGTTATATTTTGTTAAAAAGAATTTAGGGGTACAATGTAACAAATACTAAATAAATTGAAATATAATTTGAGTATTAGTGTACTGTAGGGCAGCATCTGACTATGACTGCAGTGGATGTGTGTTCAATCTTCATATCCCAATTATTTTCATTTCCCATGGCTGTTTAGACTTATGACAATCTTTAGACATTGAGTTTTGCTTCTTAAACATGCAAGTCATTATAAGTCAAGTTAAGACAAAGCATAGAGAACAGAGTGTCTTAACATTCGATAATTATTTTGATATTACATACTTTTTTAATATATGATTAGAAAACTATATTAGTTCAAATATTTATCAAATTATATATGAAACATTAATAAATAATAAAAAAATTATAATTGTCAAATATTACTTACATCAATTTTCCATTGACTTCTATTTTCAATTCATTTTGATTCTTCATACTCATTGGTCTTTCTTTATTGCCTTTAAGAGCCAATTCTGTTAGGTACCTCTTAATGTATTGTTTCAACTGTATGTTTTCCTTCGCAAGTTTGGCTCTCTCGGCTTTTAAACACATAGTTTGTACCTTCACTCTGTTTACTTTTAGCAAAAATTTATCCATTTTTCTAAATTCCTTGCATTCTTTCTATAAGAAATATTGAATATATACATTTTTAGAGATATTACTAACTGACATTACTACTTCCTTTTTAACATTACTATAACTTATGAAATATATATAAAATACTTTGTCTTGTTTGCCTATTCTTGGAAGTATAATGGATGCATAATAAAATATTTTACAGTTGTATTAAATAATATTAATAGGTAAGTGATTTAGAAATAGACATATTTAAGGGTAAAATTTTTTGATTAAGTGAGAAAAAAAATATTTATTACATTAAGTAGCAAGTAAAGTTACAAAATTTTAAATGATCGAATAAATTTTAACTTATATATAAAAAAAAGATTTAGAAAACTTGCGCTTACGATCATATTATTGTCTAAAGCCTCATAATTCTCAGTTAATAATCCATCATTTTCAACATCTTGAAGAAACATATCATCTTTCTCATTTTCATATTTACTGCAAATTTCAGCCATTTGTTTAATCTTTTGCAATTTACATTGCACATCTTGAAGACGCTGTAATGTGAACATTACTAATATTGGGAATATGAATTTAATATTGGAAATATATAAAAACAATTACTAACATGACTGGAAATCGAACCCGTAACATATAGAGCAGTCAGGTTTCGTTTATTTTTATTGTATACTAATTAATAGTTTATATTTTCCTGTACACGCTGCATATTCGTGATACGTAGTTACTTTGTGGAACTAAAGCGGAAATGAGTGGAACAGCTTATACAGTTTTAAATAGCTCCATATTCAATCGTCATATTTTTTAAAATGAAGTACTTAAGTAAGGTAAGTGTCCATGGTTTCGGCAGTTTAAGGCTCTTATAACTTCAAACTATTTTAAATATATTATAAAAGGTTATATGAATTTCCAAATTTTTGTGTGATCAAAGTGGGTCTTTTGGCAGTAATTTATTGTGTGAATTATGTGTTTTAACTTAAGTTTAATTTTTATATTAATTTATTTGTGGACCTCTTGTTTGAACCCTAATTCGTGATAAAATTTAGCTCTGTTTCTAAGTTCGTGAAATTGTGGCCCCTGATTCGGGATAAAAATTTTAAACGGCAACTAAGGTTGAATTATAAAAAAAATATAATTAAAAATATTAAGATGAGATCAGTTTACGACGACATTAAAATTTTATAATTTACAAACTAAAAATTAAAACTAAATTCAAGTCTCATTAATTGAAGCTGTGCTAGTTTGTTTTCTCTTTGGTTAATTACACCACAAAATTAGGAACTTATGTAGTAAAAGTAAACTCAAATAAAATCAAATTATAAAAAAATAAAGAATAATACTCCAACCAAATATAAAACAATAACATTAATAAAATGATAATTTAATTATCTCAAATCTGAATGATTTGGCCGCATTTTTATTTAATCAAAAAAAATCAAAATGTTGAACTATATATCTACTACAGAGAAAACTCCTCGTTTATTGAGTGGTATAGGAGCTTTTATTTTCTTTATAACGTCTTCATAATAGTATGTGAGGATGTCATCTTTTTCTGGCCAGCGCCAATTTACACGACCAGTAATTGTATCTAAGCCACTCATAGTCATCAAATCATCAAGTCGAAAAATCTTTACTTAGATCACAAGACCAAGGCAATTAATATTAATTAATACAAGGGAGTCAATGTGTGATTTTATGTGTATTTATGTATCACGAATTTAGGGAAAATAATGAAATGCAGAGGATCTTGTTTCGTGTTACTGATTTTGGGAATTTCCGTAATCCAATTTTTTCGGTTATTTTTAAATTATGTAAAGCAACTATTAATTATCCTGTATATTATAAAAAATACACAAATATAAATAAAAAAAGCTGATAAAAAAATAAAATTCCATTAGTAGTACCTATACGAATTTAGCTTAAAAATATGAATTCGGGCTACCTTTATAATAGTATTATAGGAATTTAAATGAACAAAATATACACCGAACTTCGATCACAAGAAACTTAAACAAGTAAATTAACTGTTTTTAAGCTTTAAATTTAAATTATGTAAATGATTATATAAATATAAATTTAATAAAAAGTATCTAAGATTTCCCTAATTCGGTAGTAACACGAACTAGAGGACACACGTTAAATAAAATGACTGCTATTTCGTGAGTCGATTTATTGCAATTTTGAAAGAATTTTATGCACCCTTCAACTTTTTTTTTCAATTAAATATTTGATTATAGAATACAGAACAGCATATATTTAAAGTTTTATTTGAATAACTTATCTTTGTCTTTCTACGACCTTAAGAAACTCTTACGCTACTCTTACGGTGGCAAGGAACACAGGCACGTTACAATGCAGTTTGTAGTCAACTCTGCGTTTCAAACGTCGCTATACGCTCGATGTTGTCATTAAAATATTATTACTTATATTTTTAGACAGTTGAAATTATAAAGATTTTTTACAAATATATACTTTACGTAAATAATACTTAAAATGCTTATTTTTTTTGCCAGAAGCAAAACTAACGAAAAGACGTACTAGCACGAAGTTACCGTCACTTACCTTAGGTACTTACAAAATAATTTAATTTTTAAATATATTACTTTGCGAAAATTATATGCTGCCGTGGAGCTGTGTCGCTGTATCTGACAGTATACTGTCGACAGTATACAGCGACTGCTGTGGGTTCAATTCCAAGTATCCCGTACACATCAGGTTTTGGAGAGCGAACCTCGTGTTACCCATTACGCCCAGACACGCCGTTACCCATTTTCTACCGAATTCTGAAGGCATTGCGTATTGAGTGGCGAAACTGAACGCGGCGCTTTAGAAATATAAATGTAAATAAATATTTCATTTCCTCGAGTGGGGTTCGAACCCACAACCAGTCACGTTTATAGTCACACACTTGTACCCCTGCACCACGACTGGATAATAATTACCTACATAACTACTAGGATTTGTAGGTAATTATGATGTTTAACCTTTTATACCTTAATAGCGTCCTGGCTGGAGTCTACCAGCACGGCGAGCATTTCGTCTTCCTTACTTCTAGATGCTTTATTTTCCTTCTTCATTTGCCAGTACTTCTTGGCAAGCTCTTCTTTATGACTATTCATTCGTTTCAATTTACATCCCATCGAGTTAACCGTTTTGTTCCATTCGTTTTGTAAAGTCAGTACAGCTTCCTAAATAATTTAAGATTTTTTTTCAATTTACGCTTATTTTGAAAAAGGATTTAATATATTTGACCGGCAAAATTAAATAAAAAAAATACAAAAGTATCACTACCTCATTTTAGCAGAGTGCTTGTAGCTCTTAAACTACTAATCTTACGAACCACCGCGATGAACGAGGCTTTCGATTAAAAAAATCGCACTCCAATCGGTTCATTAATACAGGAGATACAGTGCCACAGACACGTCAAGCTTATAAAACTCCTCTTTTCGGGGTTAAAAAAGCGTTTTCGAATGTGCACACATGGCATGTAATTGTGGGTTCAAAGTTCGCCCGCAATTGTTCTTGTACATACTTTAGACATTTTTTTAAATATAATTTTAATGTTGTATTATCCTGTTTTCCATAAAATGGAACAAGTTGTCCTAACACATTTTTTTTATATCTACGCACTTAGCAGAACCTAGTGTTAAGACACTCCTTTCCCCACTTCCCGCCGAGTCATTCCTCCAGCATTGCGTGTTGAGCGGCGGAACTCAACGCCGCCCTTTGCCTTGGTACTAGAGCGAAGAAATGGAAATATACATTTTAAATAAATATTTCATTTCCTCGAGTGGGGATTGAACCCACGACCAGTCGGTTTACAATCACACTTTGTGCCCTGCGCCACGACTGGCCTCAAAATATATATATAAATTTAATTTTAATATAAAATGTTTTTTTTTTACCGAAGCATGTTGAATTTGCATATCGTTCTTAGCTATATCGTTCTGATAGAACTCATCCTTCTCCCGCAGCGCGTTATAGTGAGCCATGATGGGGTTGTGCTTCTCCAGGTACCCGTCGTACACTTCTCGTAGTTTCGTCCAGTAAGTATCTATTTCCAGCTTCTTAGGTCTGCATAGTTGACGCATTTCTTCTTCGTGCTGGGTAAATGTAGAGTTTGGAAAAAATATAATATATAATTTAAAAACATGATGCATCATGTAAGCTACTAAAATTTTTAAATAAA
>JAATLQ010032343.1:0-62817 GCA_013421005.1 Heliconius erato x Heliconius himera | reverse complement strand
GCTCTTCCGATCTAGAGGGAACCTAGTGTTAAGACATTCCGTTCCCCACTTTCTGCCGAATTCTGGAGGCATTGCGTGTTGAGTGGCAGAAATCAACGCCGCGCTTAACCTCGACACCAGAGCGAAGAAATGGAAATATAAATTTGAGTAAATATTTCATCTCCTCGAGTGGGGATCGAACCCACAACCAGTCGGTTTTACAGTCACACCTTGTGCCGCTGCGGGACGACTGGCCTCAAAAAAATAATCTAAAATTTTTAGATTATTTATTTTTAGACGTGATTTTAGTGACGGGAACACTAGGAGGCCGGTTGAGTCCGTCGTAGTTGTGGGTTTGATCTCCACTAGGGTAAAGAATTATTATTTATTAATATTTTTATTTCTTCAATGTAGTAACAAAACAAAGTGCAAATACCTCCTGAAAAAAACGCTCTGAAAATAGTACTTTAGAAACAGTTGTTATCTCGTTTCATGTTTGAAAGCAACAGAATTATTATGTTTAAGAGAACACATAAAAGTAGTATATATATAATTATTTATCAGTAATCATGACAGACAAACAAGGTAATTTAGTATTGGTCACAGTCCGTCTTCCTGTGATTACTGTCAAATGCGTTCCGCTCGTCTCGTCCGTCCGCCCTGCGTCCGTGACGGATCATGTAAATTCGTTACGAACAATTACATTTTATGATATAATTAGGATATGTGTAAAAAAATCAATTCAACACACAAAACTATGCCTCGAAAATTAAGTGGAAAGTGGGGAACGTAGTGTCTTTCTTTACACATGGTTCCCTCTGCCTTCCCTTCTATAAGAGGGCGGGATAAGAAAATCATTCCAATTTTGAATAAAATGTTTGATGATTAATTATAATTGATGAGATCTCTAAAAACAAATTTTTACTGATAAAATTTATTCATTTTTTAATTGAACTAGTCAACATGCTTCATTTATTTCTCTGTGACATTATGTATGTACATATATACAAATATAATATGGAACCTACTAATAGTAGAAAACAGTATTTCAGCTTCAGTTTTTACCCTATAGCCTTCCCTATAGCTATAACATACTTACTTTTAAAACGGATTAGCTAAGTACCACTTATTTATCATAATTTTTTTTTATGTTTTGAAGGCTTTGTCCTCAGTCCGTACCAATCTCTGATGCGTAATATTAAAATTAGTAAAAATATTTTGCAATTTACTGGCCCATAGAGTTAGTGGACCGTGTTCATTGTATGGCGACTCTACATGGTGACTATATATGGTGAATACAGGGTGTACAGCGTCATTTTATTAGTCACATTGTAAGCAAAGATGCGGCGGTGGAAATATTGTGTTTTAATATTTTTTCTCTGCAGTACACGAAGTCATGTAAGTATTCAGTGTTCAGTGACGTAATCAGTAATTATTTTGTTTTTTTTTTAATGTTTCATTTAATATTAAAAAAAAACAACTCAAAGGGTATTTAATAATTAATAATTGTCGTTTAATTTAAATATCTAATGCTATCAATAAATTCTAATTCAAATATATTTATGGTAACTCTATCAGGCTCTGTCATGTCGTTCAGAACATTCATCAAAAGGAAACGAACTGAAAAAAGTATATAACAACTGTTTGAAACAGATAGAAGGCAACAGCAGTGATAATAGGCGGAATTCAGAAGAATGGAGTGAGCGTCGCGAGCAAAGGAACCAGTGGCAGAGGGATGAGAGAAATGAAAATGGAAATAATGAAGATAGAAACAGAAATAGAGATCGTAATAGAAACGAAGACGATAGAAACGAATGGGATAGACAAAATAAATATAACCAGGAAGATGTAAATGAGTATAATAGAATGAATGGCAATAATAGGATGGATTCCAGGCAAAGTAAAATAGGTAATAGAGACGATAAGAGGGGCAGCGTGAGCGGAGTTGACATGAATAGTAGAGGAAGAAATGATATGAATAACTATGGCAGAAACGATCGTTTGAATGGGCAAGATGATTTTATAGAAAGTGAGGAATATGGCAGCGTAAGTAACTATACCTACAAAAAACGGTACTTCTACAAAGGGTTATTTCTAAAAAATATGAAGCTTACTAAACTCACATTGTTGAAAATTATATATTAAAAATGTGTTAAACAATATTTATTTAGATAAAAATAAGCTTCTCAAAAACTTAAGCTCTCAATCTAAGCGAATCTGCTTAAAATTCTTTAGCCAAAATATTAAACCTAGCTATTTTCCTTCTTCAAATTTATCTTATAAGCTAAAAATCTATTTATACTTTTGTAAGGTAGTTGTACAAATTTTTAGGATACCTCACGCCGTAATTATCCACCTCAGTATCAATCACAAACTTCAAGACGTTATAAACGAGAGAAGCGTATGGAAATGAACTCAGGACAACGCAGCCAATACAACCCTCATTCCCAGACCAACCGTCGTGGGGATGACTATAATAATGAAAGAAACTCTAGTGATAACTCCAGCCAAGAAGTTGATAAAGCCTGTGCCTTGCATTGTTTTTTGGAAAATTTGCATATGGTATGTATTGAAAAGAAGCTTACTATTATTTTAAACATATTCAAATTAGAAATCTGAATTTTTCGTATCCCCATTCCTTTTTTTTAGCTTTACGCTGTATCCCGCACACCACAGGTTAGGCAGAGAGAAAAACACTCCGTTCCTCATTTTCTGCAGAATTTTGAAGGCATTGCGTGTTAATTGGCAGAACTCAATGCCGCGCTTTGCCTCGAAACCAGAGCGAAGAAATGGAAATATAAATTTAAGTAAATATTTCATCTCTTCGAGTGAATCGAACCCACAACCAGTCGATTTACAGTCACACTATGCGTCCCTGCGCCACGACTGACCTCTGTATCACTTTTAAATTTTTTAAACATAATAAATTTCACAATAATTTCTTTAACTTATGAACAATTTGTGTGGTCTATGCTCAATAATATAAATAAAGTTCCTCTATCACTTTTATGGATCTCTTTCAGACGGGAGACACTGGTATGCCAGACCGATATCTGGTTACACATTCTCTTATAAAAGACGAAAAGAATGAAGATCTAAGAGATTTCTTGCAAGAGTCAATAGAAGAGTGTTTCCAAATTCTCGATAATGGTAATTTAACTACAATATTGTTTTTGATATTATTGAGGCCGTCGTGGTCTTGGAGCACAAGGATGTGACTAACGTGTAACGCGACGGTTGTGGGTTCGATCCCCACTTGAGGAAATGAAATATTTATTTAAATTTATATTTCCATTTCTTCGCTCTGGTGTTAAGGCAAAGCGCGGTGAGTTCCGCCACTCAACACGCAATGCCTCCAAAATTCGCCTACCTTGCTGTGTACTTACAGCGTGAAGCTGATTGTTTTTGATATTGCCCTATCAAAAACTGTATCTGAGTTATAGTAGGGTAAGTAGAGGGAACCTAGCATTAGAACCCTCCGTTCCTCACTTTCCGCCTAATTTCACAGACTGGGTGTTGAACTCAACGCCGCATTTTCTCTTGTCACCATAGAAAATTAGACTATTGAATAGTTAATTCCTCCGAATAGAAATCGAACCCACAGACATCGCGACACACTCTGTGCCACAGTTACACTCTGTGCCACTGTAGCCACGTCACAAAAGCCAAAACAGGCTCCGATTATATTTGAATCAATCTTATTTATCATAATAAAATATTTTTATGTAATATTTTCCTTGGCAGAAAATACAGAGGACAAATGTGAGTTTTCCAAAAATCTTCTAACATGTCTATCTGAGAAGGGGAGAGCCAATTGCGACGACTGGACCGGGAAGACTCGTTTTTTATTTGAATAATGATGGAAATAACCGTTAACATTTACTGTAATATCTCAATAAACATTTAAATTTTTAATTGGTGTATTCATTTAATTACATTAACTTGATTTTAAATTAGTAAATGTATCTGAGACGACAAAATGTGTGGCGTTAAATTCCGCCAACCAAAACGTAATGTATCAAACATTGGGCGGAAAGTTGGGAATGGGGTGTCGTAACACGAGATTCCTTTTGTCCATTCTGCTTTGCGAGTAAAATCGTGAGGGTAATTAAAATAACTACATAACGTATTAAATGTTAAGTAAATTCTTAATTGTTATTTTTAACATTTTTAAAGTGTTAATCCACACTTAGGAAAGAAAAATGCTTATTTAGAAAACGTATAAAAATTTGAACGTAGCGGGACTCTAACCTCACCTTTCTCAGTAGTTAATAAAATTTTTACTAACCTCAAGTCGAGCATCATTCTTTTCGGTAGCTCTCTGTATTTCTTTTTCTTTTTTAAAACTTTGGAAATCCCTCTCCTGGATATACTTAATTAATGTCAATTTGAATTCGGCTCTATCTTGGCTGTCTGTTATTTCCAACTCATCCTTGTCCCAACCTTCTAGAAAGTTGTTTTTTTGATATTCATATTCACCTTGTAGTTTGTCTAGTCTTTGAGAGGCGATATCTGGAATATGAAAAAAAAATTATATATTTTGTTCATATTATAATGTTAAGTAAAGTTGTTGCTTCATTTGACCATCGTCTTAGGAGCTTATTATATTTACTATAAACATCTATACTAGTAGTTCAATCAATATATTATGTTTAACTGAACGTGGTAGTATCAAGTTAACTGATAGGGCAGAATCAGCTATTAACTATTTAGCAGGCAAAGGGAACCTGGGAAGCTAGTGTTAAGACATTTTTGCTACTTTCCGCCGAATTATATAAAATCAAATTAAATATTTAATTTCTGGAGTGGGAATCGAACCCAGAATCTGTCGCGTTCACAGGGCGTTGCACAGTCGCAAGCTTGTGCCTCGCGCCACGACTGGCCCATTACTAGGATTTTTTTACTATGAAATGAAATGCAAACTATACGACGTATATCAAAGTTAAATACAGAAAAAAAAATAGTAGATATGTATAATATTATTAAAATTATTTTAAATTGTATTCACTAAGAAAGTAGCTCAAGTTCTCTGTGTGCGCTTGAAAAGCTCTCCGGTGCTGGTCGTCAGAATCTTCTGTTGCTCGCAAAAGAGAGTCCAAGAGGCGGTCTTTTCTTTCCACCAGAAAATTGAAGCTTGTCATCATACCCTAGAAAATCATGTTTTCTTATCCTCACGTATTGCATAACATAACTTCACGTTGTATATCGCATACAGCAGGGTAGGCAAAGGGAACCTAGTGTGAAGACACCGTTGCCCATTTTTCCGCCGACTTTCGAGACTAAGCCTCTTGGGTGACTCAATTTAGCATCGCGACTTACCTTATTGACAGATCGAGAAAATGAATATAATTTATTCCGTCGAATGGGAATCGAACCCACAACCGTCAAACCGTTAACAGTCAGACGCTGTGTCGGTGAGTCACAACGACCTCTTTTCATGTAGGGGCTAAGAAGCCTACCTAACCAGTTAGACAAAAGGATAATTTAGATAATTATTATTAGGAAAACATTGCGATTTTATATTTTTATCCTTTTTTCTTTACTCCATAGATAGATAAAACTCTGAGTAATAAGTTATCGCTTATATATCATATGTATGGTTATATAGACAATATCTAAAGTGGATTTTGTTTTTTTTTTTCAACAGCTTCATACTGTATCCCGTACACAGTAGGATAGGTAGAGAGAACCTAGTGTTAAGACACACTTTCCGCCGAAAGTCAACGTCGCGCTCGAGTAAGGATCGAACCCACAACCAGACGCGTTTACTAAAAAAGTACGCTAAAAGCACTGACTACGTCGTGTTCATAAACAAAACAAAAACAAATTAAGTCAAGAAGAAGAGAAAAATAATTTAAATACCTGTATATCTTGAGACATCTGCTTGCATTTTATTTTGCGTAAAATATATCGCCATTGCTGGTTTATTTTGGCTGTATTTATTTTGGCGAACGTTTCTTCTTTGTCTAATTTGTTCTGAAATAATATAATTGGAAATCTTATACAGATATTATACAGATGCGTATCTACATAAATAAATGTATTAGTAATAGAATATTTAAAAATATATGAGAAGAAAATTGACAGCAATGTTAAAGTATAAGCTTCTCCCCCTCGATACTATAAATAAAACTTTGACGACATAATATTAATTTGAATAAAATATACTTACAATAGAGTTTAAAATCTTATACTTTTATAAGAAAATCACTTAGAGACTTTTTTGTATAATTGATAAAATTATATTATACTAAGATCATTTACCAAAATTTGAACCTATAACTCTCTCTCAGCTATTAGTTTTACTTCTCTTAAACTTTATATCCAAAATTCTATTAAATATTAAAAAATAGTGTAAAATACTTTAATAAATCTGGCGACAAGTTCCCGTTTCCTCCGTCTCGCTTCCTCTTCCACGTCGGCGCGATGCTGGAGATATCGAGCTCGTTCTTCATCGGACATACGCGCCAGCTTATTCACTTTGGTTTTCTTCGGCATTTTGAATACTTTTTCAAAATAAATACTATAAGTAAGAAAGTTTATTTTTTATTTTTTTGTGTTAGAGTGTTAATACACTTCGTTCCCATATTCGTTCTGATAAATTAATAATAGTGCTATAATTAAGTTACTTACTATAAAATCAAATTTTAGTAAATTTACGGAGAGAATAATATGCGAAATAAAAAGTATTATTAATTAAAATAAATAAATCAGCTTCACGCTGTATCCCGCACACAGCAGGATAGGCAGAGGGAACCTAGTGTTAAGACACTCCCGTTCCCCACTTTCTGCCGAATTCTGGAGGCATTGCGTGTTGAGTGGCAGAACTCAACGCCGCGCTTAACCTCGACACCAGAGCGAAGAAATGGAAATATAAATTAAATATTTCATCTCCTCGAGTGGGGATCGAACCCAAACCAGTCGGTTTCAGTGCCGCTGCGCCACTACCGGCCCCTATTATTAATTGATAATGATATATCAATAAACCAGCAACAATTCGAATATATTACGCACATTCCACTAAACATTCAAAAAGAAAAACAAAGTCCAAATCGCTTATATAATGAAAGTATATAGAATCCTAAATATACATATAAGAAATACTAAAAACTTCTTCTTACCTTTCAAGTAACAAGTGTTTGAAGCAGTAAAAATTGTGAAAACTCAATGAATACCTACCTGTATAGAGTAGATACCTATAGATGTTATCGAACAAACATACCTTCATAGAATATCGTAGCAACAGATAATAATTTACGAGAGAACTAATTTTACCTTGTTTTATTAATATTCTACGTTGCTAACAGGAAAATTGATTTTAAGTGTAATGTTAAAAAAAACTAAAAAGTTTGTAAATCTAATAATATAATAATAATGTAAGGCTGTTTTTATATGTTTTAAAATCTTATATGACTTATTACTATAAATGTAATAGTGACAAGTGATATTTTTAAGTAATTATTCGCTGAAAAATTGAATTAAAAGCTTTTGAATAATAAAAATGGATGCTCAGTCAATCGGAACTCTACAATCGCCGTCAACTTACTCTGGTAGCTCTAAGACGGTGAGCAGCAGGTCCGATACTACTGAGAGAGATGACGAAGATTTTTCTAAAGATAATGGTAAGTAGGACAATATTTTAAAAAATGTATAGATACATATCTTTATATTTAAAGTATCATTTACTTCTTAGCCAGAGTTCCATAGTTTGATATTCTGGGTTTTTGAGCTAAATACGAGTAGGTATCAAGGTAGGTATTTTATCTTGGGATCAAGTTGTCTTATCTTGTTTATTTAAAATTATGAGTAACATACATATAAATCACTTATGTATTTATTATAATTTATTTATACATATATTAGTTACTGATCGCTGTTGTACAAGGTTTGCATAATTAAAATAAAAGGCTATTTAATGCATTGCATAGTTTTGAACTTGGCTGGAACCGGCTTTATTCCGCATAGTAGAGTAGGCAGTGAGGATATACTTTTAAGACATTCTGTTCTCCACCTTCCGCCCACATTCTTGATATTTAGTATTGAGCAGCGCAAACGTTAGCAAGACGTTAAATCTTACCGCAGTGTGAAAAAAAATACTCCCAGAATAGAAATTGAACCTACAATCATCACGCTTACAATTTCAAAGATGCAATCCCGCTGCGCTAAATATAAATATTTTTTTTGTATAGAATATATTATATTTATGAGGCCAGTCGTAGCGCAGGGGCACAACCGCCACTCAACACACAATGCCTCCAGACTTCGGCGGAAAGTGGAACGGAGTGTCTTAACAACAGGTTCCCTCTGCCTACCCTGCTACATGAGGGATATAAAAAAATATAATAATGGTTATGACACAGCTGCATCCCCTATCGATTTGGAGTGTCACATCCAAGCGGAACGCATCACTAAGATATTGGACGAGGCTGTATATAAAACCAAGTTAGCTCTGTGTCTCCCGAGTCTGGTCCAAGAGTATCGCACGCTCAACTCTATATTGACTCCTCAACACATGGAAGATCTTATTTTTATCTTCGAGCAATATGATAATCCACTATTTTCTACAAGCTTACTAAATATGGCTGCTTTGGAAGATATAAAGGCGGTGGGTGTTATGTTTTTCAAACTTTGCTGTTGATATTGTTTTGTTTACAATCATTCTAATAATCAGTATGTTTTATAAAATATTTATTATTTAAAATATAATATATTGTATGTAATAGTTAAATTCGGCAACGTTTATATTTACATTTATTTTGTATATATTTTTATACAGCTCATTATTAATGTATTTCTGTTTTTTAATATTTTCCATAGTATCCATATCCAGATTTTTTTTTATCATGACATAATTAATAAAATATAACATCCTATGATTTAAGGGGGACGTATCGTTAAAGAATAGATTGAACCCAGAACTGGGGCATTTGATGTACATAATGAATAGCTATCCTGCTCTACGCCCCAAAGTGGAAGAGATGGTTCAAGAGGTATATTATTTATAGTTTAAATACAAATTTTAGTATTCTATAATGTATTCTATGATAAAATAATTTTATAGTCTTCTTTATGTAATTTTAGATGAAAGCTGAATTCCCGGATTTAGATGGGGTATGTATTAAAGAATTTAAAACGTTAAACTTCGATGACAAACTACTATGCGTTATACTAATATTGACAAATAAACAAAAAAAAAGCTTTATTTCATTATTTTATTTAGGAAAACCAACCTCCAGGAATGGATTATCTTCTCACGTTGGAACACTTTCGCAATCTGATGGTGCGTCAAATGGAAACAACAGCTGCCGAGGAATTAGAGGCGAAAATTAACATGAGGAAACTTGAAGCTTCTAATGAAAAATTAATTGCTAAAATCAAAGGTATTTCAAATTTTTCAAATATCTTTAAATTGTAATCCATAAAATAAACCAAAAATAATATGTAAATCATAATAATTATAGAATATACTGATACATTAAAAGAAGAAAATGATAGATTTGAAGAAACAATGAAAACGAAAGCAGATATGATATCTAAATTAGAGAAAGAATTGGCGATGTTAAATCAAGAAGCAGATGTTAAACTTAAGAAAAAAATGTGAGTGCATATTATAACCTATTGGTAAATCCTCCACTGCTTAAAATAATTAAAACACCTGTTACTCTTGCAGTTTCGATTCCGAACGTGAAATGGATCAAGCTAGTAGAGCTCATACAGTTAAAAACGAAATGTTAAAAGAAGAAGAAATAGAGTCACGAGAGTTGTACGAAAATTTGCTAAAATCCCATCTCATTGAAGAGAAAAATCAACGAGCTCGTAGGTGAGGCACAGAAAATATAGTGTTAAGTCACTTCATTCTTCAAGTACACACCAATTTTCTTGACAGTTCGTGGCAGAACTCAATACAATATTTTATCTTGTTATCAGAGTAAAAAATTGATATAATTCATTGCCTGAGTGGAAATCGAACCCACAACGTTATAGAATTATAAGATATAATAAGTCTTTCTTTAGACTTTTTGGATTATAGTATATATATAGTATATATATAAAATATATTTTTAGATTTCTGTTTATTTCTTGCGTATAGAAAACACATTAACAAGTTTTGTAGAATACGAACATGAACAGGATCAACGCTCTTTCGCCGTGATATTTATTACGAAGAATTTGTGGAAAAGCATATTGTACAAAAGTAGTAGTTAATAGTATGATATAACACACAAAATTTAGTGTTGTGTTTCGTCAGAAACCATGCTCGAGGATTGGTGGAGAATAGAGTTATGGTAAATGTATGGTACATTTAATTTGGATTACTTCAATAATTAGGGGGATTAGTAAGAAACTGGTCTTACACCTTGGAATACGTGGGTATTGTAATTTAAAATATTTTTATACTCTGCATACGTATTTCCGTATTATACACATTTTAGGTTCAAAGTAGAAACTCAGTTACTGTCGTGGCTGCAGAAGTACGACCTTGAAATGGGCGACAAGCAAATAGAGCTTGACGAGTTTACCGAAAAATATGAGGAAGAACTTGAGAAATGCGAGGTGTTGGAGGTAAATCTAAATAGTGTTAAATTATTTTGAATATTTATTTTTGACTTATAACTGAGGCGATAATGACGTATCGGCACTGTAACTCGATTCCCACTAAAAAAGAGAGAATAAATTATTTTCAACTGTGTATCTACACAAAAAAAAATCATCGTTTTAGATTCTATTTCATTCAAAAATGGAATAGTATACATCATCCATGTAGAGACAGCGATGAGTTCCAGTTTTACTATATGTACAAATTCTATGCTATCTATTGTTGAACTGAAAGTTAATATCTAAAAATTAAATAAAATGGCTTCATGGTGCATCTCGCACACAGCAGAGCATGCAGAGGGAACCTAGTGCTAAGACACTCCGTTTCACACATTCCGTTGAATTTTTGAGGCATTGCGTGTTGAGTGGCTGTTAACGCCAGGCTTTGGCCTTGGTGCCAGAGCGAAAAAAATCAAAATAAATAAATAAATAAATCAAAATATTAATAAATTATAATTAATTTCCTCGAATGGGGATTGAACCCACAACCGTCGCGATACAGTCACACCCTTGTGGTCCTCCCACGACGGCTGTACTTCCATAATTTGTTAAATAATACATTGTGTTCCTTGATTATACCAAAATGTATTTCAGCACTAAAGTTATTAAGGAGTTTTAAATAAATTTTACATTGATATTTAGAAAGAGATAGCTGAACAAGACATCGAGTATATTCCATTAATGGAAGAGCGTGAACAAGAATACCACCAGGAAATGACGGAGAAGATGAACAAGTTCCTTCTGGAACACGCAGCGCGAGTCATCCAAAATGCTTGGAGAGAGGTTTTGGCCAATAGAGCGGAGAAGAAACGGGTATTCATTTTCATTTTCCTTTTGCATAACGTAATGAATTATTATTATATATAAAATCTATTTAAGTACAAATAAACAAATCTATGAAAAATCATCTTGAGGTAAGGAAGTAATACGTATTTAAATTTTATATGCAGCTTAAAGGAAAAGGCAAAAAGGGAAAGAAGAAAGCTTAATTCCCATTGTTTTTTTAATTCTAATCCACTTCCTTAAACTAGCCCGTAAGTCCATAATATTACGACTTGTTTATGTTTCGTTAAATGACACAAACCAGGGCTTCTAATATAAAGAACATGCGACATTATTCTTTTGTCGCAAATACCTGAAAATAAAATTTCCAAGTCCTGCAAATACTGATATATACAGGTCGTGACCTGGGAAGCCCTAAAACAAATCTAATACAGACTTATTACACCCCTCCCTACCACCACCGTATCACCCGCCCCTTCCTTAATATTTTTTCCTTTACTTAGCTCAAGAAGTTGCAAAAGAAAATGCAGAAGAAAGCAGCGAAGAAGTAGACAGTATTATTTAATACAATGTTTTTCTTTATAATAAATAAAACAATATTATTTATATTTGATTTTTTTTATTTCAATCATTAATATACAATTTGTGGAAAAATGTAAGCAAAACTACATTTCTAGGTTTTGCATTAATAGTTTAGCATTGATGTGGTATGGTAACTATGTTTTGAATAATTCTATTGAAATTAAGTACTTTAATAGGTAATACTATGTAGTATTTAGATTTGCAGATTATATATATTATGTAATAATTATGATTTTCTCACTTTTCGCTTTGTATATTTTTTTTTGGATTACATTTCGTTTACACCTTTATATTTTATTGGAGATAATTATTTTTATAGCAACAGATGAGTAATTGTTTTTTTGTAATTTTAAAGGCATTACGATTCTTATATATTGCGATTTCAAAACTGAGCTCAATTCAAAAGCAACACAAAAATTCATACATTAAGTCAAGAATATCTTTTGTTTTCTTAAGAAATTAACTTGTTTATATGTCCGTCAATCTGGCCTTCTTGTTTCTTTTGGTAACGTTTCCATAATTTTCTACAGATTCTTTCTAGACTATTCAACAGATTCTTTTATATTTTCTCATCGTCATTTAAAGTTTTCAAATGCCTCAATGCTCGAAGGTCGATTAAAGTGTCGGACGAACTTTTCGTTGTAGGCACAAAGGATATTGCTCGGCGCGCGCGTTCTCCATTGCGAAGAATTGGGTTTAAGTCCTGAAATATTTAATATAATTATAAAAGATATACACATATCATAGTCCCTCATCAATTTTCTAATATTATTAAGCTAGAATACAACAAACGAGTTTTAAAATTAATATTTAATAGGCGTATCTATAACACAAAATATCATAAAATAAACAAAATGGGATGGGATATAAAGCTTCCAAAAAGTTAGATTTTTTGCCATAATAGACATTACATGTTAAGTTAATAAATATGTGATGTTTTTTCATAAATGCTTACAGTTTTAGGTTTAAGGTACGAAAGACTTACTCTAAGTTGAACGTGAAGCGCTTGAGCGTTGTGTTCCGTTTGAGAGATCTTTTCTTGTGCCGCCCTCAATTCTGCGTCCAGCTGCTGTTTCTCTTGCTCCAGTTCTTTTAAACGTTTTTCAGCTTCTAAAACATTTGTTAAGTATATTGGTATTTCTTAAGTCTATGGAAAAAGAAAAAATAAAGAATCAAAATAATCTCTTAAATATAACTTGTAGTCAAGTCATATTTTGTCTATTTCAAGTCAAATCGAAGTTAAGGACTTCGATTGTCAACAATCATTGAGCCTAATTATTATACAAAAGGATATGATTGGTAACAGTAGTGCCAATAATGTCCATAGGTTACCATATTAAAATTTGATGATTTTTAAGCATATTGTACCTCTATATTGTGCTTCTTTTTCTGCTTGGAGCATTTCGAATTGTTTGCGTTTCAGTCTTTCCTCTTCTAGCATTTTATTTTGTTCCTCTTGCAACCTTTCGAGTTCCTCTCGTCGTTCCCATTCTTCTGCTAATACCCTAAAATGTTGACAAAAATTATAAACATTAGATGCATTGGGACAGTGTCTGACTGTAAAACGTGAGTATTATTGTCTCGAAACACATTTCATTACAGTGAGATAGGTAAAAATCCTGTTGTGTGATGTTGAGGACCTTCATGCTTCCTTTCTGCTCGAATTTTGTGATATACAGTGATATGAGCGTGGGTATTAATGGAGAAAGGGGACGGGGTGTGATGGCTTATTACTTTTGTTATAGCGGCAACAGAAGCAAATTGTGTTAAAATTTCAACAGTCTTACCTGGCTTGTAACGCTCTGACTATTTCTTCGTCTCGCTTAGCTTGTGTTTCTTCTTGCAATAGTTTCTCTAACTCTGCCTGAGCATTTTTTAATTCTTCTAATTTTTTATTATCTTTTTGTGCTAATTCTGCTAGCTCCTGAAAAAGATACGAAGTACGTTATAATTTTAGTGTAACATAATTTTTTTCAATGTCTCTCTCTAAAACTTGTTATTTCATTGTATTTGTTTCTATAAATAAAATTAGTTATGAGTCTCATGGTGTGCTATATATAAGAAAAATAAGATAACTAAATAGTTTAATTTAATAGTTAAAAAAAAAATATATAACCTTAATTTTTTACTTTTAAAGTTTACAAAAACTTAAAACAAACCTGAGCTTGCGCCTCAGCAGCTAATCTAGCGCGGACTTCAAGCTGTAGCCTTGCTCTCGCTTCTTTAACCTCTTGTTCCCTCCTCGCGCCTGCGCCTCGCCGCCCAGCGCGAGCCCTTCTTTGGTAACCATCCGCCCCTCCTGATACCGCTGCGGCTTGACGTAGCGCTGATAACCATTGGAGACGACTCCTGGATAGTGATAAGGGTATTTACTGTACAAGCAATGGTTGTGGAGTTGGATCCCACTCGAGAGAGTTATTAGTACTGCCAATCAACTTGCATGTCTCGTAATGTAGGGAACATGGAGAATGGAGACCCTTGACACCAGGATTGCTCTGCTTGCCGTAATAAATATATATAATGGGTGAAGTGCTAGTTAATGACAACTTTTTGCATTAAGTTTCTTAGTACATAAATAAGTGAAAATATAATTTAAATTCAATTTATTTCATTGAGATCTGAAATAATTCGTTTCATATTTTAAATGAGTTTTTTGGAACGGTAATCCAGTAGAAAACAAATTAAATATCATAGTAGTGTAAAATCAACGAATTTATGTGAATAATTATAAAAAAATACTTACTTATGATCTTGAGTGCCAAATTCAAAGGTTCGTTCAGGAGTGATAAGTTGAAACCGTTGTATTTTCCCTTCTCCAGCAGCAGCTTCAACGGAACAGTACGCATCTATGGATATTCTACCACATTGTTCCTTTTGTGACGAGCTCTTGTAATAAGTCAAGGCGCAGGGCTGAAGGACACACCAATATTCTCGCATTGTGGGTAACAGATAGCCGCGTTTGAAGAGATAACCCTGAAATAAATTAACGTTTTTACATTTAAAATAGGTACAATTTATGTATGTAAAGATAAAACTTAATTTTCGTCTTGACTTGACTTGACTTAGACTAACCGGATACACGACGCCATATTTTTTTATATAAAGCATTAACTATTTTAACAATTTTAAATTTTTAAAAACCGTCCGCACCTCTTGGACGGTTTCGAAGAGGCGGGGGTTTGAACCCCCGATTTGATTGTAGCGGGTTTTGAATCCCGCTACATTCATATTTTTATACGTTTTCTAAAAGGTATAGAGCATTAACTATTGCCTCAAACCGAGGTTTCTTTCTGAGGCTCCTTATCGTATTACATGGTAAAAAGTTAGAAACGAATAAGAAATAGAAAGAAAGACTAATTTTGAAAAACATATGAAGTATATGAATACCATCCATAGTTTTCGAAACAACTTTTTACTTAGAACTAAAAACTCAAATTGAATCTAATGTATTATGTACTTATTTACTTGCCTTTTTGATAATATCTTCTATAAATACATCGTAAATTTCATCTACGGCTTCAACTAAAGCTTCAGAATGCAATTGTTGATCGCAGCAATATTTAGCTTCTAAAACTGCTAGGAAGGCTGCCCATTTAAAATGTCCAATAGAGGAGCCGAGAGCCTCCCAGTCTGCTGCATCCCACCTTAGACCTAGACAGTGTACCAACTGTTCTGTGATGATACCTGCTTCTGAGGGCTGGAGGACTACCTGTAATAGGCATTATTATGATATACTTAAGTCAGCTTCACGCTGTATCCCGCACACTGCAGGGTAGGCAGAGGGAACCTAGTGTTAAGACACTCCGTTCCCCACTTTCTGCCGAATTCTGGAGGCATTGCGTGTTGAGGGGCAGAACTCAACGCCGCGCTTAACCTCGACACCAGAGCGAAGAAATGGAAATATAAATTTAAGTAAATATTTCATCTCCTCGAGTGGGGATCGAACCCACAACCAGCCGATTTTGCAGTCACACCTCGTGCCGCTGCGCCACGACTGGCCTCATATACTTAAGTATATGAGGCCAGTATATACTTAAATAATAATTGGTAAAAAAATGTTCAAATAAAGTGGTTTTCATCCTCATATAAAATACAACAGAATGTTAACATCATAGCTGCTATATATGGATATATTAAGTAAAACCTTAAAACTTTTTAAATAACACGAGTTACATCAGTGTTGGGCATAGAGCCAAGACCTCATACTGTTTTCCCATAGTCCGTTAACTTCTCAAATAGAAAGAGTTCCTACTTGTCCAACATTAATCAACTAAAATCAGCTTCTCGCTGTATCCCGCACACAGCAGGGTAGGCAGAGGGAACCTAGTGTTAAGACACTACGTTCTCCACTTTCTGCCGAATTCTGGAGGTAATTGCGTGTTGAGTGGTAGGAACTCAACGCCGCTTAGCTTCGATACCAGAGCGAAGAAATACAAATATAAATTTAAGTAAATATTTCATCTTCTCGTGTGGGGATCGAACCCACATCCAGTCGGTTTTACAGTCACACTTCGTGCCGCTGCGCCACGACTGGTCAACTACATGTACTTAATAAATTTAAATAAAAAATGCTAAGTTACTAAATTTTAATAACCAAAATTAATAAATATAGCGTAAAAATCTTATTGCTTTTAATAAAAGACTCCTCCATAAAGACTTAGCATTTGTGTTGTTCTGTTTTTATAAAGATATTCTTTGTACTGTTATATCAACACGTGATATACACATGTGGGCTTTAATAAAAATAAAAATCCATATAAATATCGTTGATTGTATGACTTGGAACAAGATGTGTTTTTATTTAAATTTCTAGATATTTATAATTTAAAAAAATACATATTTTTTAATTATTCAATTGGATATAAATACTTAAATGCTTATTATTTTAATTCAGCTAAAAGTTTTATACAACACAACAGGATAGGCATTGGGTCCAGTATTAAAACACTACGTTGTCTTCTTTCTACTTGAAGTCGAGATATTCCTGGTTAAGTTGGTAAATTTAACGCTACCCCTTTTTTAATAGAACTCGCAACCATCCATTTTACTGTCAGACGCTGTTCCTTTACACCACAATGGTCTGGTCTAATTATTATTATAAGATATTAATAAATCAGCTTTACGCTGTATCCCGCACATTTTCTGCCGAATTCTGGAGGCATTGCGTGTTGAGTGGCAGAACTCCGCCGCGCTTAGACTCGACACCAGAGCTAAGAAATGGAAATATAAATTTAAGTAAATATTTTATCTCCTCGATCGGGGATCGAACCCACAACCAGTCGGTTTTACAGTCACACTTCGTGCCGCTGCGCCACGACTGGCCTTAAAGACTTACCACATAATGACTAGCATCGTCAGCGTCTTGCACCAAATCGGCGAGGAGACAGAAGATTCTGAACAATTTGAACACAGAGTCGTCGTTGAAGATCGGCTTATCACGGGTTAACAGGTTCTTCTTACAGACAAACCAGCATACCTGTAATATTAAGATAACATCTAATCAACTTGTTTCATTCGATTAGATTTAAATCAGATTATTAAATACTTGTTATCTTTAGAGTTTAGACTTTGTCGAGACCGTCATAGCGCAGCGGCGCAGCGTCTGATTGTAAACGCAACGGTAATGGGTTCGATTTACAATTCGGGCGAATAAATTATATCCATTATCGTATCATAGAGGCCAGAAAGCTTCAATTTATTAATTGTATTTTTTTCTTTCTGTTAATTTAAATCTGATTTACAAATTAATTATTTTATGTGATATAAATAATAAAAATAAGTAAATATTATGCATTTAAAAAATAAATAATAACCTACCTCGCTTATCTTTTTTTCGTATTCTCTAGCCACCGGCAAATTCAGAGACTTGGGTAGAGAACTGAACACTTCGTGCTGGAGGTAGTACCTGAATTCATCAAAGGTAAGTTCCTGGGACGATCTGTAGTGGTCCAGGCCCTTCTCTACGCCATATAAGTCTAATAATGTACCTATATTTGCTGTTAATACCTGAAAAAAAAAATAAAAAGTGGTCAAGGGTGAGTCAGAATAGCCTATCGAGGATTTCGTAATAATTTCGCGATTGTAGGTCAATGGGGACAACAATTTAAAAACTTGACAAATTTTATGTATTAAGTTTGCGGGATTCAATGGTCTATAAAAGAAAAGATGAATATTTTTTTTAACATTTTTAAAGTCTTAATCCACACCTATGAAAGAAAAATACTTATTTAGAAAACGTATAAAAATTTGAACGTAGCGGGA
This sequence comes from Heliconius erato x Heliconius himera, assembly GCA_013421005.1. Taxonomy (NCBI): domain Eukaryota; kingdom Metazoa; phylum Arthropoda; class Insecta; order Lepidoptera; family Nymphalidae; genus Heliconius; species Heliconius erato x Heliconius himera. The sequence goes on along the minus strand of JAATLQ010032343.1, from coordinate 44,616 downwards.
CTCGAACCCGCGCTTCCTGGAATCCGACCAGGTCGGACCTGGTCGGTTTCCAGGAGGCGAGGGTGATGAATTACTTGATCTAATTTGATATAAATGCCTATTATATATTGTTTCTATTCCATTGCCTTATATGTTATAGTACTTGTACTTAAGTCTTCTATAAATCTCCTACGCAAAACAGTCTCCGAGGCTAATTCAACTATACCACGAATTAACAAATTCTTCTATCAATGTTTTAAAAAGAAAATGATTACAGTATTTAATTGCAAAGTAATCAAATAACATTAAACATTTCCTTTCCTATGATTTTTTTATATCTAGCATGCTGTGTTCTGTTGTGTCAATAATGTATTTGTTTTAAACATAATAATACATCTTCTCTTATATATATAAAAAAAACTATAAAACTTCTGAAAATTACCTAAATAAATAATTAAATCAATTTTCTATAAACAAAATAACTAAAATACTATACTATATTTAAAATATTTTCATTACTTGGTCTTTCCTTGAGCTGTATGACTCACGTTCATTAAACGTACAACAGCTCGGCACAATGGACGCGTAACAAAAGGACTACAAGCCATTTAAGCTAATGAGTCGTAAGCAAACAGCGGCGTCAGTGGATAGCTAAGATAGTTTTCCACTAATATATTGGAATATATTTCTTTTTTTTTTAATAGCTTCCCGTTGTATTCCGCTTTTGAGATAAGCAGGGGTAACCTTAAGACACTCTGTCTGCCATTCACTGTCCAATTTTCGAGACATTGCGTGGTGCGAGGCAGTATTAAATTAAGTAATCATTTATTGTTGGTGTTGAATTTAGTACTTTTTTGTATTAACAACAAATTGCATTTCTTGTGTAAGACTCGATTCGACTATAAATATCTTACAAAATCTATACTTTTCAAAAAAATAAAAGTAAAGGGGCAGTTGTGACTTAGCGTTAATGTCGGGGCTATTTTCTTACTTATTTTGCATTATGTAATTTATATATATATACATGTATCTTGGATATACATTATTACATTTTATGTATCAAGGTACCTACTTAATTTGAACTCAGTCATAAAAAAACAACAAATAATATGTGTAAAATGACACAATTTTAAATATAATAAACTAAAATTAGATAAAACCATAATAAAGCATGATGTCGTAGCGCAGGGGCACAAGCGTGCGGCTCTAAACGCGAGGTTGTGAAGTTGATTCCCACTCGAGGAAGTAAAACATTTAATATTTTCATTTCCTAGCTCTGACAATAAGACATCGTGCAGCGTTGAGTTCCGTCAGTCAATACGCAATGCGGTCAGAATTAGAAAAGTGGAAAACGGTAGTGTTTTCACTAAGAGATTCACACTGGGTTCCCAGGTTCCCTCTGCCTATTGTTATCTATGTAAAAAAATAAAACAATTCTAAATTATTTATTTGGACCGCATGCATTAAACAAATGCATGTGTGACGTAAAATATTAAGTTTCTGATGCCAAGTAACTAGTTACGTATCTGTTACTTGAATATATGTAGGTATGTATCGAAAGGACCTACTTTTCTAGTGATTCACAAACGTCGAAGAGACTGGGTAGGTATATATAGAACCAGTAATAATAGTAGAAACTTCTTCTCTCTGACTACCCCGCAAGGGATAAAGCGTGAAGCTAAGTTAAGTTAAGTTAAGTTATCTATTATTAATATTCTTATAATATATATAGTGAGGTCAGTTGTGGCGCAGCGGTACGAAGTGTGACTGTAAAACCGACTGGTTGTGGGTTCGATCCCCATTCGAGGAGATGAAATATTTACTTAAATTTACTTTTCCATTTCTTCAGCATTAAACATTACAAAGGCTTGAAACGTGTGACGTATAACTGTAATAAATATAAATCGTAATCGTTTGTAGTCACTTACTGAGCTAGTGATGGGTCAAGTCTTACTGTCGCCTATAAAGGATAAAATGTAAGCGAGTTTGAGTAAGTTGACTCTACAATTGATTAATTAATAATCCTATAAAAACAAGACGATGTAAAAGGATTACTTAGATATTTCCTATACGCCCTATATTATTGTTTTATATTGTATAAAAAAAATAATATTTAATGTAAAAATAAAAAAAAGCTTTCTGTAAAGTTTTACATTTGCCAGTTACCTTAATACGAGGTTAATAGGGCAATAACTATAGTTTAAGTTTAAATTCTTTTACGGTCTTTAAAAAAATAAAAAAAAATAAATACTTAAACATTTCCATTTTTAACTTCACGTCGTATCCCATAGGTACGCATGCCGTACCGATAGGCAGAGGGAACCTAAGTCTAGTTTCTAGTAGTTGAGTGGCGGAACTCAACGCTGCACGTTGTCTGGCCACCCGAGCGTAGAAATGAAAAAAAAAAAACATTTCTCAGTATGGAAATCGAGCTCACTACAGTCACATTAACAGTCAGATGTTTTGCCACTACGTGACAAATGGCCAATTTTTTTTTCCTCTTTTAAAGCTGACTTCCTTTTTAAATACATTATAAAGACTAATAGTCGAGTGTCAGAATTTACACGCAAATATTACCACACATCTAGTAAGAGCTACCACACCTGTACCTGTACCTAGACGATTCTATTATAAACATGCCCAGCTGACAAGACAAAGCATAATATTTTATGTTAGTGAATGTTTCTAAGAATTTTAAGTGTGATTACATATTGAGACCAGTAGTAGCGCAGGAGCGTGTGTGATTGTAAACGGGACAGGTTGTGTGTTCGATTCCCGCTCGAGCAAATGAAGTATTTAATATTTTCTTTAATTTGCTATGGTACCAAGGTAAGCCGCGGCGTAGGGTTCCACCATTTAACGCGCAATGAAATGAACATTTATTGTCAAAAAATATATGACCAGGGTAACCAGATACAATAAAACAAATTTATTTAACTTAACACGCAATATTGCCAGAATTCAGCGTAAAGTAGAGATTGGAAGGGTCGTAATGGGAACTGCCAGATTTAACACTAGGTTCTCTCTACCTACAATGTCATGTGCAGGATACAGCGTGAAGCTAAAAAAATACATACTGTCAGCGAATTTTCTTCCCGTGAAAGTGCTAAAACACGAATGGAAAAAGCAATACATTATAAAAAGATTAATATTTTCAATTTTATTATTTACAAATATTTAACTTAGATATTATAGACAAAGTTACTTAAAAACTTTTTTAAAAGTTAATATTTCGTACTATGTATTTAGTCATCGACATAATATAAGCAAACGTAATTTTATACTTGAGCGCTATATTGTTGTTGTTATTTATGACTAATGCAAGCCTTGGATCCTGGTACAAGCCAAGTTTAATAAAATATTTCGATTGTTAAAAGATATAAGAACTTTTTTATGACATTATCTTAGCGCAGTTAACATGTATGTATTGGTTGTAGGTTCACATGCGGGACATCGTAGGCTAAACAGTAATATAATAACCCAGGTGAAAATGAGGGACAAGAGGTCTACAGTATTATTTTTTTCCTTGTTTCAGAACCTAGTGTTAAGATGTTACCAAAAAGAATAAATGAAAATGTTTAATTTCATTCCTCCGAGTGGGAATCGAACCCACAACCGCCGCGTTTATCTCGACTCACGAAGCGTCTCGTTGCGCCATGCCGCCGCGCACGGCCGCAATCTAAATAAAACAATAATTATTATTAATGAAAAACGTATAGTTCACTACCTTTTCGGAAAATACAATATAAACAAACCAATATTTATATAAAATATATTCATTTACATAACTTAATTAAACAATACATACGAGCCACAATAACTGAATTTTAAGAAAAGAAATATTATAATATTCATATCCGAACAACCTACAAACGACACAACCAATTCTTATCAGACAATTTGACATATTGAGCTTTTAAATTGACCATTTCATTATTAAATTAAAAATATATATTTTTTCGATGACAGAAAGACGTTTCGAAATAAACTTATAAATAAATTGCTACCATATACGTTGAAGTAAGTGCAAGTTCACATCCATTACGGTGAGGTGGCCTCGTGGCAACATTCCCTTAGCCGGCGATACGTGAGGTTGACAAGAGAATTTATTTTTAATCGAATTCCTTCGGAAAGTATATGACAGTGACAGTGTATGACATCTCAATTTTTTTTTATAATTTACACGTGTTCTCATATTATGCTGTAGGATTTAGATTTTAGGGTTAAGAGTCGATTTTTTATCAATTTTATGTAAATACATACATATATGAGGCCTGAGGCCAGTCATGGCGCCGGGGCACAAAGTGTGACTGTAAGATCGACTGGTTGAGGATTCGATCTCCACTCGAGGAAATGAAATATTTATTTACATTTATATTTTCATTTCTTCGCTCGGTGTGGAGGCAAAGCGCGGCGTTGAGTTCCGCCACTCAACACGCAATGTCGCCAGAACTTGGCGGAAAGTGGGGAACGGAGTGTCTTAACACTAGATTCCCTCTGCCTATCCTGCTGTGTGCGGGATACAGCGTGAAGCTGACATACATACTTATCGAAAAATGAAAAAAAAGTCCTTTAAGGATATTGCATTTTGTTTTCGCATTCAATGCCTTTTTTTATATTAAAGAATCAGAGTGACCTACATATAAAAAAGATATTTCTGTTAATTCTTTTTTTTCCTGTTGAGTAGCGGAACTCAACATCGCGTTCTGTCTTGTTACCAGAGCGAGAAAACGAAACTAACCGATTCCATGGAGTGGCGATCGAACCCCCACCGTCATGTCTACAGCGTCTTTTTTTCTACTGCTACTGAACAAAAAGCATTACTACATTACTTTATATACAACACTGTTTATTTCCATTTGAGGTTTGTATATAAAAGAACAAATTAAAGTCGTTTAAGGCTATCTAACTACAAACAAACAGCGAACACGAGTTAAGAATTGATTTGCATATTTTATATGTCCATTTTCCGCTACTTGAGCATTAGCAAGCAGTGTTTAGTTCTAAGAAGAATTTAAATTCTTCGTCTTAATATCCGGTTTAATTGCTTTGGATATTAACAACTTACATTACTTACATATTGGGTGGGAATGGTTTAAGTACTTCTTAGGTACGTTATAAAGTGCTCTAGGTCTAGGCATTTTATCTCAATTGCTTATCGGCTTGAGAATAAATATATCTAAATTCAGTTAAGATATCAAATATAGATAGATGTTTTTCTATTGCTTTTATGTATGAAACTTACCATAATAAATATTAGGTACAATAAAATTATTTTTTTCATTTCCTTTAGTAATAGGTAATATTATTTGTTACGAAAATAAATGAAAAAATATTATTTACAAGCATCTATCTGCCTGTATTTTTTTTACATTCACGTTTTTTTTATTCTGTAGTAGAGAGCAGAGTGAATGGCCAGACACTCCATTTTCGTTTTCCGTCCGAGTTCGAGAAGCTGCGTAATTCAACTCCGTCTTTACTTATGGCGACTTCCATACTTTTTTACGCGTCAATATTACAAATGTAGTTTTTCTGTAAGGGGATAAATATGAATTACATAGAGTTAAAAATATGTATAAAAATATGAAAATACGAAATTAAACCAAGCAGAGCATATTAAAATGAACTTTAAAACCCAGCAAGGGGTTATTAACCTACATACAGCAGCCATGGAGGGTGTCCTTTTAAAATGTCAGAGTAACACAAGTACTTGCAAAAAAATATCATTTAAAAGAAAAAAGATATAAAATGATTATCATTATCATTATGTTTCTTAAAATCATTTTAAATTTTTATCATAAAATAATGAATATGATAAAGTATATTTTCGAGTAAATAAGTACAAAAACATCCTTAGACTTGAATTTGACCTCAATTATTATTTTAAAATTTTTATTCCTTAACATAATTTAACTAAATAATGATTTCAATGCTAGTCCTCTTTATTTTCAAAGTAATAAAAGCACAGAACGCTAATATTAGCCATAATTTCTTTTTCTCTTAGCTTCACACTGTATCCCGTACATAGCGGTGTAGGTAAGCGGGAACCTGGGAACCTAGTGTTCTTTTATGTACGATTTATATTTATAATTAAAAACTTTAAAAAATATTAACATGAATATGATTATAGACAATGAGCTGTATTGTGTTGTGACACTCAACACGCAGTGTATTTGAATTACGCCCAATATTAATAACCTATCTCCAACGTCAATCTTAGATTGTTTCATACATCTATCCAATCTAGAGATTGGATAGATGTATGAAACAGTCTAAGATTGACGTTGGAGATAGGTTATTAATATTGGGCGTTAGTCGCATTTTTACTATTTAACTTTTACGACAGAAGAATTGCTTTGTGAGATTTATGTTTGATTTTTGTAAAGGTATGTTATATGTTTTTATGGGATTACTTTATATTCTGTGTAAAACAGATAAGCGAAATTTGTACATAGATATTCGAAATTAAATGCCCAATCATTGATAAGATAAGGCTAATACGCTCTAGGCAATCTCAATTGTTTATCGGTTGAGACAATAAACATATCTATCCATTCATCAATTAATTTAAGACATTAAATATAGATACATATTTTTCCATTGTTTTTAACTATGGAACTTATGATTTTATTTATAGCAAATATTGGTACACTTACACACCTACACTTTAATATACTAAAATTTATCTGATCATTCTACTAATCATTTTTTTTTTATCACGCAGCACACAGCAGTGTAGGTAGAGGAAACCTAGTATTAAGACACTCCGTTACCCGCTTTCTGCCGAATTCTGGAGGCATTGCGTGTTGAGTAAAAGAACTCAACGCCGCGCTTTGCCTCTACACCAGAGCGAAGAAATGGAATTATAAATTTAAATAAATAGTTTAATAACAATTCTTCCATTTTGTTACTCCACCAAATTATTACATACAAAAATGCTGATGACAATTAAAATATTTTTTTTCTGCTCTGGTTGAATGTCCTAATATAACAACTCTTTATTGACTTTGTAAAAAAAAAATAACATGCTAGATCTAAACAAAACAATAACACATTTTGCCTTTTGGCAATTGTCAATTTTTTATCTTAGTATACGAATATTTTTCTTTTGCACGTAAACCTTGTAAAAAACATAAAATTAAAAGGTTTAGTTAACAAAGATATTTTGGGGCTATTTCTAAAAGAAATCTATTTCCGTCAATCAAAAGAAACTGAAGACTGTCAAACATCGGAAAGAGAGCCACTGTACTACAATTATCAAAGAAAAGAATAAAAAATAAGAAAACAAGAAAAACAAATGACATCACTGCAACTAAAACTCACTTAGTCATATCTACGTGAATAAACAACGATTTTGTGACTCTTATACGATGTTCAAACAAATTAAGACTCGAAAGTTCATTATTCATGCATTTACTCTTTAATGAAGGTAATTTGAGTTAATTAGAGAGTTATCTGGGTTACATTCGACCGGACGCGGCGTAATATTTTTGAGATATATATAAAGTTAGTAAATAAGAAGAGGAAGAGGCCAGTCGTGGCGCAGGGGCACAAAGTGTGACTGTAACACCGACTGGTTGTGGGTTCGATCCCCACTCGAGGAAATGAAATATTTATTTACATTTATATTTTCATTTCTTCGCTTTGGTGTCGAGGCAAAGCGCGGAGTTGAGCTCCGCCACTCAACACGCAATGCCTCCAAAACTCGGTGGAAAGTGGGGAACGGAGTGTCTTAACACTAGGTTCCCTCTGCCTACCCTGCTGTGTGCGGGATACAGCGTGAAGTTTTACATTTATTTAGATTTATTTTTTATTTTTTATATAAGAAATGTCTATCTATATTATAAGCCATACTTTGGAATTTTAAGAAATAACATACCGAATTGATGTTTAGTTAAAAGTGTCAGATAAACAAGGATTGGGAAACAAATTTCAATTGGTGAAATATATATACTTATTGTAGGTTTATATAGATATACTAAATTAAAATTAGTTATTTTGGTAAATATATGGAAAATGGACGTCGGAATGAGGTTCACCCCTTACTACTTCACAATTGTGATACAGTAAGTACACGAAGACACAAATAATAAAAACGTGCACTTAAATGGGAATAATGAACAACGAAATTTTAAATAAGTAAATTTAAAAAAAGAATAGAATCAAAACTACATACGATCGAACCCACAACCAGTCGGTGATCCTTTGTGCCCATGCGCAATGACAGGCCTCTTCCTCTTCTTAGTAGTAATAGGAAGTAGTATTATTATTAAAAAGTATCATTTTTTTCACATTTATAATTCTATGTATTTATTGAAAGCCTTTTTTATAGCTCGGCTATAATTTTATAATGACGGGATGTTAACATAAAACTTAATTAGATGTTGATATTTAAGGAATGCGGGCTTAAATCCTGTTTCGTTCAAATTTTTTATACTGTATTTGAATATTTTGCAAAAATACTAAAAATAAATTGAATGAATGGGAATGTATGTCAAACTTTTATTTTCATTTCATTCATTAATCATTAGCTTCTGTATATACTTATTTATGTATGTAATATGCAAGTTCGTGGACCGACTGATGTGCGTCACTGGATTGTTTTCAAATTTCAATTTGCTTGAACGACTTAATATAAAGTAAGTTATTGTTTGTATGACAAAGTCCACTTTTACTTCTACCTAAGTAATAACGAAGTTGTTCTTTTAGGTATAAATTGAACGAACTGACAGTATTACATTCGCTAGAAATGTGCCAAATATGGGTAATAATAAAATTATTTTTTATATTTTTATGGTTTATCTCAGGGATTTTAGTCAAATAAAAATAAACATACATTGTAGCGTAATATTTCTGTATAAAAATAATACATTTAGAGAATATTGCAAAAGACTTTTTGAAATACAAGGCTTGAATATGTGCTAAGGTAATTTATTATTTATATAAATTAAGTCTGATCGATATTTGAAGCTATACGAATTTACATTGTATACATTGAACTATATAACGATGTTTATTACATCGTTTCTTGTATAGGTATTTTCTACTTTTGATATCTTGGGTAGCGGATGAAACTTGGTTGTTTAATATTTGTTATAAATTATATACCAAGAGAAAATTATGTTTAGTTTGAAGTCTAATATAAATTAAGTAGCAAATAAAAATAAACATACATAATCTATATATTCGAGTTTTTAAAAAGTTGAAAAAATTGATAGTCTGTTGACATTAGTTAAAATAACAGTTAATTAAAAAATACGAAATTAATACTTTTATAAATTCTTCGAGTTGATTTACTCCTGTCAAAAATAAAAATGTAAAATTAAAAAAAAAGTTTTTTTTAAACACATTTTTCTGTTGTGTAATATTATCTCTTTTTTACCGTACAACCTCTTTCATGTGTTCTCCATTCAACTGGCACGGTCGGAACGCCATAATAAACAGAACAAAAAAAATAAGTTCATGCAAGGCAACACGTTTATCAACTTTTCAGTGACAGAACTTAAACGAAGGCGACACTTAGGTGGAGGTGGCGTCACCACTCTCCTTGACCTGGTGACCTCTGGGACGTATTTGAGTGGTTTCCAACCATCATGGTATAATATAATGGGCGTCACTTATCTACTATTAAAGGAATGACCTAATTTCAGTAATGTAACAGCTATAAACATATGTATATGTTTAGAGCCGTGGTGCTGCAGTGGAACAACGTCCGATTCTGAACGCGGTGGTTATGGGTTCGGTCTCCATCCGATGGAATAATTATATTTAAATTATTTTTATTTCATAGCGTTTGGCGCTCCGTTCTCTCTGACTACCCCGCAAGGGATAAAGCGTGAAGCTAAGTTAAGTTATTTTCATTTCCCTGGTGTGGTAGACAAAAAGCGTCGTTCAGTTTTGCTCTCAACACGCAATGTCTCCAAAATTATACGATAATTGGGGAACGGAATGTCTTAACACTACATGAAGGAAATCTTTATTCTGCCTACCCTGTTTTACATACCTATTTTTATTTATTTTTTTATATTTGTCTCAAAGCATTGTAAAGTATCGACGCTTATTGCTGCTTATATAGAAAAGCTAATTATTATTTATTTAACCTAATAAAACATTAGGTTGTTGTGGTTTATTCGAAAACGGCTGGCAACCTGAAAATGGTTGTGGATTTGATTTCCATTTAGGTGAATTAAGTGATTTTTAAGTGTATTCTAAACATGTTTATACCATTTTCATTATACATAGCGCATCGTCCACAGTTCTATGGAAGAGTAGGAATAAGGATATATATTTATATTAAACAAACATAACACTCGTTTCTACAATAAGAATGTATGAGAAACAGTAGATAACTAATGTTTAAAATAATTAAAATAACATTTTCTAACTATTATGTATAGAGAAGGTCACAACCATGACAATTTGTCTAGTTTAAGTAACAGATAAGAACAAAATAAAAGTGATCATTTTGAAAAGCTGAAAAAAGGTACGCACGCGTAGCTAGTGTTGAGTTAAAATGTATTAAAAAATGGACAGTTTTAGTAAAGGAAGTTCTGGTTATTGGTTAGAAAAGAAGTTCTGGTTATTTTTACATAAAATATATTTTTTATAAATATTAATTATCTACCTTAGGTACCTTGGATTACCAAAAATCTAAATATTCTTGACATCAATTCTAATAACAAGAATTGTTCTCAAGCTTATCCAACCAAGCCAAGAAAAAAACCTTTCTACTATTTATAATATTATACTTATAAGTTATAAAATCACCTGCACACAAAACGATAGGCAGGGTGAACCTAGAGTTTTTAATAATAATATAAGACCTAGAGTTAAGACACTCCGATCCTTATTTTCCGCCGAATTTTTCGAGGCACCGAGTGTTGAACAGTGGAACTACCACAACGCTGGGCTTCTTCCTTGCTTCCAAAACGAAGAAATTAAAATATTAATAAATAATAATTAATTTCCCCAAATGAGGATCGGACTCACAATAGTCGCGTTACAATCACACCCTCGCGCACCTGCGCCATAACGGCCTCAAAAAACTGATCTCAACAAAAACAAATAAAAAAACGCTCTACTATCTATATTATTAAACTTATATTTTAATTAAGATAGCCACATACAAATAAGGAACTTAATAAAAATTGCATTGTAATTTTACAATAAAGTAACAAATAAGGCTATAAACAGTATGATTGCACATTCGACATTATATCTTCCGGTCGTCGCCCGTCCGACCGGCGCCGCGGAAGGTTAAGGGAAGGCGGAAGCACCCCTCTGTGCTATCAAAAGAATATTTTTGGATGTAATCATAAGTTTTGAATTATTTTTGGGTTATTTCCTACAAGGTCGTCATGGCGTTGTGGAGTGGCAGTTGACTGTTAGCGTAATGGTTGTGGGTTCAATCTCACTCGGTGGAATGAAATATTGAATATTCAAATTTCTTCTCTCTGGTAAAGAGGCAAAACACCACTCTTAAGAATTTGGCGGAAAGTGGGGAACAGAAGTGTTTTAATGAGGACAGAGTGTCTTAGCACTAGGTTCCCACTAAAAAAATGGCGGACAGAGGGCGGCATTGATTTCCGTCACTATTAACACGCAATGGCTTAAGAATTAGTCGAAAAGAGGAGAACGGACACTCCGTACAGTACGTAAAATCGTGAAGATTTTGCGGGAAGTCGAGTTTTTTAAAAGCACATAAGGCTTAATTTTGATATGATTCATTGTATAATCATATATTCCATTATTTCCATTAGTTCCATGTCTAATTAAAACATACTGAAATATTATTTTTGTTTTAAAATAGAAATAATCGAAAATATATTCATATATAAAATATATTATACAGCACATAAAAGTGCACAATGTGTACGCAATCAAATTTTATCCTTAAACTGTCAATAAATAATTTTAGTACTTTAAGTAATATCAGATATTATGTAAAAGTAAGCTAATAATCATAAAAACGACTCATATCATGTCAATTATACCTGTCTACATTCAGTTTTCTAGGAAATTGGAGGTACCAACAATAAGGGTGGAGGAGGAAGGGTGGTGGCTGAAGGGCGGGTCAGTCGACAACAGACTGTCACGCTAACTTCGTTTGTGTATTTCGCCACTAATAGATAGATATGTCTTTTTGCAAATATCTTCATATAGATACTTTATTGTTTGTTAGATGTTTAATATTTTAATTTATTTAGCTATTTTTTTGTTATTACCAATTGTAATGTGGAAAATAAGAACGGAATGTCTTAATATTAGGTTCAGACTCTCCATTTTCAAATTTTCACTCAATTTCAAGATATTCGGTACTTGTTAAGTAGAGGAAGCCGTATTTTATTTCGCAGAAAAAAATATTTCAAATATTTTCCTTGAATGGGAATAGAACCCACAAACAAGCAAATCCACAGTCAAATACTACGATAGATAATTACTTATAGGTACATACATTATATACGAAAATACTTTATTTTGTATTATTATTATTATAGGTGAAGGTGAAGTAATTCGGCAATGTCTTATCGTGTAAACGACACGTAATATTTACTTTGTTTAGCATAATTTTAGCACTTCTAGCTAGTTTGCTTCAATAAACATGAATCATTGTAAAAACAATGGATAGGATATAATTTTGAACATGATTTCAACTTAAATTTACAATTGAAAATCTATAATTTACGTAATTATAAACAGTCCATAAAATCCTGATAAGAGACAAATAAAACAGTCTGTTTCGTTAAATAGCGGAACTAAACGCCGCGCTTATCTAACTGGAACGTAAAATGAAAATATTCTAAATATAATCATTCAATCCAGTTAAGATAGAACCTGCAAATATCGTGAATTCAGCCAGACGCTTTATTACTGCGCCTCCGTGGCGTCTCGTAGTTGGCTTTGCGGGAAATACAGGACACGATGAGTTGCCAAAATAAACAACAATAAAGTGGATTTATCTGTGCCACAATGGACTTGGATAAACCTATTCTAATTCTTATACTTGGACGTGGTATGTGAAGTGTTTTTTCCCGTATAGGGAGATAGGTCCGTATTTACCAAAGTAGTCTCAAGTGAAGTCAGTCTTGAGATGCCGTTTTCATTCATAAAATATTATTAAGAATGAAAACAGCATCTTAAGTTTGATCTCAGATTTTGAAGCGATTTGTAAATAAGGACCGTAATGATTTTAACAGTAGGCCTAGAGTTCTTAACGTTCCGTTCCCTATCATATGAGGAAGGTATGGAATATGGATTCAAATTCTATTTATCCTGATTATATGAATATATCATCAAACAAAAATACTACTTTATGTAGTCAATGGCTAGTATAGAGAAAAAATAAAAAAAATCAAAATTTTTCGGTCATATGATAGCTAAAAGAGTTAGCTAGGTACTACTCTTGGTTTATTAGATAGAACACAAAATACAAACATATGTTCACCATGGTGCAGCTGCACATCGTCTGTCTGTAAATGCGACGGTTGTGGGTTTGATTCCCAGTTGGGGGCATTAATTATTTTAATTATTTCGCTTTTGTAATATTAGGTGTCCTCTGCCTGCCCTGCTTTATTTTATTTTTTTATAAATATATAGGATCCAAAGTTATAATAATTTTATTTAGGTGGTTAAAGTACAATATTACCTAAGCTAAATCTGTTAGTTATTTAAATCCTTTTATAGCTCCAACGTTGTTCAAGGTTCCTCTACTAAGGCTTTATAATGCATCTAGGGTAATGTTGATATTAGTTTCAAAGTAATCATTATTCAACAGTAAAATATTTCTATTATACTTACTAAATATTTTTATTGTATGATTTTCAATACTGATGTAATTAAATAATAAGGCCAGTCGTGGCGCAGCGGCACGAAGTGTGACTGTAAAACCGACTGGTTGTGAGTTCGATCTCCACTCGAGGAGATGAAATATTTACTTAAATTTAGATTTCAATTTCTTCGCTCTGGTGTCGAGGCTAAGCGCGGCGTTGAGTTCTGCCACTCAACACGCAATGCCTCCAGAATTCGGCAGAAAGTGGGGAACGGAGTGTCTTAACACTAGGTTCCCTCTACCTACCCTGCTGTGTGCGGGATACAGTGTGATAATAACAATTTTCATAAAAGATTTTTAAAGTAATCCTATTTTTAAATAATGACCCTATTAACTGTCAAGGTAGGCATAATTTTATGAGCCTTTGACATTTTCTGTAATGCCTTGAAAAAAATAGAAAGTACCTATAATATTAATAGGTATGTAATCTTGGCAGTAGAGATATCTCTAGTTCGGATGTGTGCGAGGGTTGCGGGTTCGATTCCAACTCGGAATTTTATTTATATGTGTATATTTCGTTTACGCAGTCTAATGAAATAAAAGTAATAAAGGAAAATTATCGTAATTTAGTCAGAATGAATAAAAAGTCACGAACAAAGTGACGTATCACTACATGCCATGTAATAAAAAAAATAGAACATAGAAAAAAAAAACAACAACAACAAACCTTTAATTTCGATTTGTGAACCAATTGATTAATTTGCAGCGAGTCAAACGCGTGCCAGATGCAATTCGTAACGTTTTTCAATAGAGCGGACATTTTCAACCATTTACACTCAAGAAATACGTACTTAAATATAGATTAAAAAACAATTAATTAATTAAATAATTCATAAATTAATTAATATTTCTTAAGAGCACTGCACAGACGTCTGTCACTCGCGCTTACGTATAACAAACTAGCAAGAATACGATATCAGAGGAAGTGGGTGAAGCGGAACGCGAGATAAAGACTCATGTAGAGACGAATGACGTTTTTTTTGACCAGTGTGACTTTTTCCTTATTTTTTTCTTGATAAAAAGGCAGATGATAAGTAAAAACGAAAATATTTATACTAATAAATAAATAAATCAGCTTTACGCTGTATCCCGCAAACAGCAGAGTAAGCAGAGGGAACTTAATCCTAAGACATTTCGTTCCCCACTTTCTTCTAAATTCTGGAGGCATTGCGTGTTGAGTGGCAGAACTCAACATCGCGCTTTGCCTCGACACCAGAGCGAAGAAGTTGAAATATAAATTGAAGTAAATATTTCATCTCCTCAAGTGGGGATCAAACCCACAACCAGTCGTTTACAGTCACACTTTGTGCCTGTGCGATACTAATATTATCGAATAAAATTCGTGTTTATGATCTAATTTAGGGAAAATATATAAATAATATATATTGCATATTATGTAGGTACAAATTTTGGTGGGTTATCTATTAATGATTTCTTTTCATTAATG
Source organism: Heliconius erato x Heliconius himera (assembly GCA_013421005.1). NCBI lineage: Eukaryota > Metazoa > Arthropoda > Insecta > Lepidoptera > Nymphalidae > Heliconius > Heliconius erato x Heliconius himera. The sequence goes on along the minus strand of JAATLQ010032343.1, from coordinate 29,362 downwards.
GATTTAATTAATGATAATAGCAAATGGACTGGTGGTGATAATTTTGTGGTTTTACGGTCTATTGACCCTAACATATAATGTTTTCATTTAATGATAAAAACAATGAAAATATAAGTAAATTGTAATTGATGGTAATTTTGGTAGCTTTGTTGAAGTTATCGTTATTTTGAATTATTTGGGCAGCAGTCGACGTTTAAGATTGTGAATCTCACTTGAGAGGATAATGATGTATTACATAATAAATGGGGAGCGGAGTGTCTTAACACTAGGCTACCTCTGCCTGTCCTGCTACATATGGGATACAGCGTGAAGCTGAAAAAAAAAACTTAACAGCATTTATATTTAAATATCAAATTTCATATTAGATTTGAGATTCATATTAGAATATAAAGAATGTTATCTAAGAAACATTTAAGAAACTATATATTTTGAACACTTATCATTGCACTCGCTCACACGCTAATTGCCCTGGCCCCACATGGCCGCAATAAAGACAAGCCCGTCACCCACACCACACCATACATTATATTATTATGTGAAATAAATTGTAATGAATCACCAATAACTGATGCTATATTACTATCTTTATATGAGGAGTATTCTACTATGTTGTTGCTTTATAGCTGAAATCATTTTATAAGTAATATATTTAAAAGTATTCGAGGCCAGTCGTGGATCAGGGGCGCAAAGTGTGAATGTAAACGTGACTGATTGTGGGTTCCATTCCCACTACATACATACATATACATTGGGATATAGCGGGAAGTTGATTTTAATATATATTTTTATATACATAACACTGTTTGACACATTTATCTAAATACATTTTCTGTATAATTGCAGGCAACAAAAGTTTTTTACTAACTTAGAAATTTAATTTCTTCTGTGCTCAGGGAGCTGCAGGTAAATTTCAGCTTGATACCTCCACGTAATCTTGATCTCGATCAATCATCACACCAATCCTGACAGACAGATAGACAAATCGCATTCAACTGAAGAAAATTGCATTGATAAAAAAAAATATCTAAACATAGTTTGTTACACAGTTGAGTAGTTGAAGCAGTCATGGCGCAGGGGCATAAGAGTGTGACTGTAACGCGTCGGTTGTGGGTTCGATTTCCACTGGAGGTAACGAATTATTTATTTATTAATATGTTCATTTCTTCGCTCTGGCTGGCCCGTCGTTGAGTTCCGCCACTCACATGTAATGCCTTGAAAAATTCGGCGGAAAGTCGGGAACGGCGTGTCTCAACACTAAATTCCCTCTGCCTATCCCGCTGTATGCGGGATATAGCAACAAGCTGATTTCTTTTATTTGATTATCACACAGTACAATTTTTTGAAAATGCCAAGCTTCCAAAATTTTCGTATATAACTTCATACAAAAAGTAATATTTTCTATGCATGTGGGTTTAAAAAGGCTCAGCTCGTAATACCAGCCATAAAAGTTGCGAACGGACTCGCCCCACCTTAAAAATATCATTTTTATAGGCAACCTTACCTAATTAACTTAAACGGTAAGCATATAAGTCTATAAGTATATAAGTAAATAATAGCATTAATACGTGATATTTTTTTTAGCTTCACGCTGTATCCCGCACACAGCAAGGTGAACCTAGTGTTAAGAGACTGCGTTCTCAATTTTCCCCTGAATTCTGAAGGCATTGCGTGTTGAGTGGCGGAACTCAACGCCGTATTTTGCCTCTACACCGGAAAGAAGTAATGAAAATATAAATTTAAATAAATATTTCATTTACTCGTATGGGGGTCGAACCCACAACGAGTCGCGTCTTCAGTCACACACTTGCGCCCCTGCGCCGCGACTAGCCTTATGTTTATTTGTGATATACTGTTGCTATGAGTATGTAATTTTAAAATTAATATATAACATTTCAATGATATTATTTAAAAATATTTACTTTCTTGACCTTAATCCGATTATCATTTCATTTCAAAAGTTTAATTTGATTGAGGCCGTCGTGGCGCAGCGGCAAAGTGACTGACTGAGCGACGGTTGTGGATTTCTAATCGACGGAATAAATTAGTTTCAAACGTAAGTAGGTAGTGGGGTACGGAGTGTTTTTAACGCTAGGTATCTCACAAACACCAGATTAGGCCCAACAGAATGCAGGATACAGCGTGAAGCTATAAAAAAAAGGATGAAATAAAAAAAGAGAATATTCTGTAAGCACACTGAAATGTATTTTTTTATGTTTTACGCAAAAAATGTATAAAAGTACAATAACCTAGTAAATATTTTACAATGTATTATATTATAAAATACAGTAGCTACAGTAGGTACATTTAACTGATCGAGCCGGTTTTCGTCTCGTAATTTGACATATTTATAAGATTTTTTACACAATATCACCCGCATCCCGACTGCACCGATGGTGTCATGTTTTATTTACATTTATGAAATGAGGTAATTTTTATACTATTTTTTTACTGTTAGTTGCAGCGGCACAAAGTGTGATTGTAAAACCGACTGGTTGTGGGTTCGATTCCCACTCGAGAAGATATAACATTTACTCAAATTTATATTTCCATTTCTTCGCTCTGGTGTCGAGGCAAAGCGCGGCGTTGAGTTCTGCCACTCAACACGCAATGCCAACAGAATGCGGTAGAAAGTGGGGAACGGAATGTCTGAATACTAAGTTCCCTCTACCTACCCTGCTGTGAGCGGGATACAGCGTGAAGCTGATTTTTAGTTGCTAAATTAAGTAAAAAAGTAGTTTTGTGCTTTATTCTACTTTTCAGACAGAGACTAGTATTAACTTCCTCTTTGATTATTGGACATTAAGTGTCGAAAAATAGATAATAGGTATGAAAGTCACTGCCCGGCTTTGTCTTACCAGAAGCACATAAAACCAAATGGGAATCGAATCCACAACTACCACGTTTACTTCACTCTTCAATTATAAACTCTACTATTATTTTTATTTTAAAGCGAAACAACCTTTTATCGATACATATAAATACATATATTCCACATTAGGCAATAAAGGTCATACACCCGTTGTAGCAAAATGGCGTACTTCCAAGCACAGAACAAACCTTATTATATTCATATTACTCATCAAATATCCTCGGATGGCCATATCCGTCTGGTGAGTCACCCTTTCAATGTAAATAGAAAAGAAATTTATACGCACGTACATTATGTGACATGTTGCTTGAGATGTTTAGTAGCTTTTAGTCCATAGGCGTAGGAAGAGGGGGGTCTGGATGGGTCGTGCCCACCCCATAATAGTCTGGTGTCGATTCCAGAACAACAAAAAAATTTACCCCGAACAATGAAAAAACAAAACAATTTTTACACGAAAATTCAACATTCAAAGGTAAAAATCCAGAACTCCACCCCCCAAGTAAATATCTCTAGCTACGTCAATGCTTTTAGTAGTAATGTACTGGACGCCGTTGTGGCGCAGTTTAGATTTACTTAAGGATGGATATACGATAGATGTACGTTCGAATTCCACTTGAAAGGATGATGTCAAATATAAATAAAATGGAAACATAGGTATTTATATAGGTAAGTAGTTTGCATTTGTTTAAAATGTTTTTTTTTCTTTGTAGTCAGTTATTGGTGTTGGGATCAGTCACTTAACCAGCAATATTTTCAGAGTGTTTATTTTATAATATTTTGCCTTTTTTTCCTCACTGATGAGACTATGATAGGAACGCATGAAGATTAAAAAATATACATATATTTCGACAATTTTGTCCGAGTCTCGGATTTCCACCTAGCAGACAATAAAATTTAACTATCAATTTTAAGAATGATTAAATCTCATATTTTATGAGAAATATATATCATATTTAATATTCTTAATGTAAGAAGAACATTTAAAATATAAAAATATATACATACAGTATTATATAATATATTTAGAAAAATTTGCATTATATCTCGTGGATATCATTTCTTAGAATATTTAATAAGATTTCAAACAGCATTTCCTTATCTGCAATGATTTATTTAGCTTTCTAACTTTTAAAATCCTTTTTAACTAGTTATTTTATCGAGGATTACTTTCTCTACTTATTTGTAGACGCGATGCATCATTTGGAGTGGAGCGGTGTGGGATGATTCTAACTTTCTTTTTATAATGTGGCTTAATTAACTTGAGGATAGTATTTAATGTCATTTGTTGTAATTACTAATTTACTAAATGATAGTACTACTGTATGATTAGTAAAATACTTTTAAGTATTATATTTTTTCTTCTTTCATCTCAATACAAATGGTGACAAGTCCTAATATTGAGACAATTTTCACAGTTCCGTACCTTATAAGGTAAAAACAGAACCCTTATAGGATCATATTGCCCGACTGTCAAGAACGTTTATCTCGAGATCGCGTGGAAGTATTAACTGAAATTAAATATTTAGCCTTATGGTATGATCTATTCAAGCACAGAAAAAAACAAGCTCCTAAGTCAACGCAATCAAAAGATACAAGCATATTATCGTTATTTTTGTATGAAATTAGCCATGTAATCAAAATATATATGGAGGTACTCTATAAGTTTTGATTAGATTTCCGTAGACCTACACTTATGAAATTGAGTACGAAGCGAGAGCTTACGTTACAAATGCCTATGGCTTATGGCCTACCCGCGGTAGTGTTTCCAGGTCGATATGACATGGGTACCTTCAAAAAGCGCGTCCACCTTAAAGGCCGGCAACGCACCTGTCGCTCCTCTGGTGTTGCACGGGGTCGTGGGCGGCGGTAATCACTTACCATCAAGTGACCCGAACGCTTGTTTGCCTTGTCCTTCTTCCAAAAAAAAACTGCAGTTCATTTCTAATCAATTACATTCGTCCTAGGTTCAAATCCAATTATTAGGGCAAAAAAAATGTCCAAACTAACAAACTCCAGATTGAAAATAGAATAACGGAAGGAAGTCTATTTGAGTTTTTTTTTGTTACAGTTTATTCTAAAAAACAATATAAGTCCGAATTTGCCGTGACTGTAGGTAGGTTCGATACCACACCATTTACCATATGCTGTGGAATGTCATTTTGAAATATCGCATATAGAAAATATTTTATAATATATTATACAAAATATAATATAATATATAATATTGTCTATGTGCACCAATAGAACGATTAATGAAATGCAATGCATTAGAGGAACGCGGTTAAACCATAGCCCTAAGGTCAGTAAAAAACGGTAGGAATAAAACACACCCATATTAGGACAGACGGACATGCAAATGACCGCTTCTATTGGGCGGAAACGAACTTTGAAGGTTGCTACCTTATTTGCGACAAGGTGAAAATGTATAACGAAAAACAAATTATTTTTTTATTTTCATGCTGTATCAGTAGGCAGAGGGAACCTGATATTAAGAGAATTCCTTCCCCACTTTTTTATCAGCTTCTCGCAGGGGGAACCTAGTGTTAAGACGCTGTTGCCCACTAACCGCCCAATTTTCGAGATATTACTTATTGAGTAGTGCTGCCGAGTGCCGTGAAATATTAACGGGCTTAAGAACGAATTTTACCATATCTATACTTATATTAAAACTATATAACTCATCGCTGTCTGAGCAGGGACGATAAATGAAAGTCTATTATTGAGGGCATTTATTAGTGTAATAGAAACCAAAACAATTATATTTATTTTTTTTGTCTGTTGGTTGTTTGTTTTTCGGCTTAACCGATTTAAATGTAGTTGTGACTGCTGTACTTTGGCTAAATTCCTTAATATTTAGTTTATTTTAATCAGTTCATTAATAAAAAAGTTATATCCATATAAAGAATTGCATGGGACAATATTGCTTGTTTTATTGAATTGGTTGTAACTTTAACTAATAAATTAAATCTTTAAAAAGATAATTACTTTGGTGCACGAAAGTAATTTAAATGAAAATTCTGTTTAGTTGCAAGCGGGCGAAGCCGCAAGCGGGTCACTAGTTTACAATAAAATTACATTAATATAGCCCAAAACTGCCCAGAATATTTTCAACATACCTAATACATTTATTTAGCAAAAATAAAATTACACATCATTTACCAGACTGAATCACAATTTTTAATCATTTTTATCATAAATAAGATTTTTTTAATATTTTATATACAAAAGAAAAGGATTTTAAAATAAAACACCAATATCTTTGGTAAGTTTATTGATCCATCAAATTCTAAGCACAGAGACAAAACTGACAATATACCGGTTAACGTTAAACGTACGGCTAAGCATATAATTATTATATGACGACAAAATACACTACTCTACTCTTAGATTATTTGAACAGATCGCATTAATTACAATTAATTACACTTTAATTATAATTAAAGTGTTAATAGCTATTAATGATGGTACAATCCAGAAAGTATAAGTCCATAAATGAATATTATAATCATTTATTTTGTTATTTTTAATACGAAATGGTAAAAAAAATCAGCTTCACGCTGTTTCCCGCACACAGCAGGGTAGGCAGAGGGAACCTAATGCACACACTCCGTTCCCCACTTTCTGCCGAATTCTGGAGTCATTGCGTGTAGAAACTGCGAGAACTGAGAACTCAACGCCGCTATATATGAAATTGTAGATAGATCTGTTTAAATAACCAAACATTAAAACGATGAAATTTTTAAATTACCCTAAAACTAGAAGCAATAGCGGAGATTCAAATAATATTAAAAACAATGTGAAAATTGTTAAGTACTTATCCATCTCCCGAAGCAAACCCGCGTCGTTCAAATAAATATAAAAAAAATACATTACAATAGGGTCGACGAGTCGTGAACGCCATGAAGTTATCTGTAGATGGCTGCATAGATTTATTTTAAGTAATTTATCTTATTTTTCTCTCAAACGAACAATACGCAAAAGTTTAGAAAACCTAATTTCAAGGCGGCCACGACAGATCGTTCATACTGTACATTCACGGAAATGGAATGTTTTTATTGTTTTATAATCATATTTATTAGCAAGAATGTGTTGCATTATATTCATTATGAAACATAGCTTAAAATTATTATGAAATGCCATATTTAATATCGAACGGTAAACACTAAACACAACCTTTATACATATAAAAATAATAAACAATTCATCTCTTGTGAATTATATAACGCTTTAATTATAATAAATTATTTATGATTCAAATAAACACTATGAAATAGAAAAATAATATTATCCAAAAATAAAAAAAGAAAATCTATTAAATGTCATATCGAAATAAACATATATAAATCACAAATAAAAAGGATAATGCAACTGGACTCCTCATCAAAACTATCTATGCCTTTCTAAATCTTATGAATAATAAATTATAAATAATATAAATAACTATGAAAATTATGTTTTAAATATTATAAAAAAGTTAACAAAACGCTACGTATGTAAAAACAAAATGACAGTTTTACTAAATAGCGTTGACAAGCCAATTTGACACTTATTTTTTTTATTTAACAACATTCAAGTGGAATCTAGGGGTTGACTAGGACCGTTACAGTTAATAATATAATTGAAGAAAACGAACTATTATTAATTTATTTTGTGCCCCATCGCCCTTTACAAATCTGTTTTTTTTTTAAGTTACACCACCTTTGTTTTGGTTCTTTAAAGGCGCATATTTTTTTCATTTTTTTTTCAATTTTTATGGTTACGTCCTAAAAAGAACCAGGTTATATGATTTTAGCTGAATTTATACTCGTTTGTGGAATCGAAGTTCTGTATTAAGTATACGGCCTTGGATTGCGATTATTAGGAAATAAGTCAATATTTTTTATCTAAAAATAAATTCATTTGGAGATTGGGAGAAGTACTTATACAAAGCAACAGAATATTCTATTTGTGCGTATGAAAGTGTAAAGTTATATTTGAAATACATAACTAGATATAAAGGTATAAAATTGAATATAGGAATATTCGTATATAAGTACCGTGTACTTTGAGTGCCATTGTAAAAAAATCCTTTAGAATTTTTTCCAATACATTTTGTGTAAAAAAAGAAGGTTACTTAAGATTAATATTTAGCGTTCGCAGCATAAAAAACGTTCGCATAAGAAAAAATAATTATAAATATTTTAAAAATATCAACAAAGAAATTCTTAGCTATAATTTATATAAATAGGAATAAATGCGGCAGGAACAAAATGGCGTACGCATTAGGGTAAATAGTCAGTCTCGAGACAATCCGACTTAGGTCGGTTAACAAAAAATAATATTTATCAATAAAATATGGCACATACAGGAATTTCGATTCCACAAATTTGTATAAATATATTGTAGAGTATTGTTTCTCATTAAAGCTGTTTCCGATATGATGTTCTAGAACATTCGATTTTAGATTCAAAGTTCGTCTGTTTTTACGTATATTGTTTATATGACCCTTGATACAGATAATAAATGCAAAACGCAATTCCAAATGAGCAATCGATATAAATACAATAATTGTTAAAAAATCGAACATACTAGTATTTATAATAAATAGATCTTTAGAAATCGATATTGCAATTCGATTTGAAACTAACATTTGATGAAACATCGCATATGGCAACAATATCATAATAATAACAGTTGGCAGAACTGATTCTATGAAAAATGTTGGTAGCATTAAACTTTCGTGTACTAGGCAATTATAAAACGGGAGGACTTCTGTTGTTCCCCTTGCCAGTATTACTAATAAAAAATCTATTATAACCATTGGTAACCTAAGCAATAAAAGTACCAGGCGAACATAGAATATAACAAGACCATTTAAAAGCTCCAAAATCATAAAATATAATGGTAACGAAAATACCAGGAGGTCATAAACTATCAAGACGTTGATAGACGCTAGTGTTGTAACGAACAGTAGTGTTATTAAAAACAAAAGTATTAGGCAATCATAAATTAAAGGAACAACATACACTAGTGTCGGTAGTGTCACAAGTAAATTGTCTAGGATTAACAATACAAATAGCGAGAGGTAATCAACAGACATTAGTGTTAGTGGTGTCAAAAGGAGACCAACAGGTAATAAAAGTACCAAGGGATCATAATCAACGAGGCAGTCATCAGACACTAGTGTCGGTGGTGTCGGCGTCGGTGTCGATGTCGGCTGGTGAGGGCGTTTGCGCTAGGCGACGGGCGACTCGGGCGGGGGGGAAGCGGGTCACCGCGCGCCTCGCCCGCGGCGTCCTGGCTTGCCGCGACGGTTGAATCCACTGTTATAAGAAAGAATATTATCAAAAATTTCTGTGGTTGTAGATTCGATTTCGACTCGGGAAAATTAATTATTTAATATTTTCATTCAGTCGCTCTGGTAAGAAGGAAAAACGCTGTGTTAAATTCCGTCCCACGACACTCAATGTCTCGGAAAGGACTAGCTTCACACTGTATCCTGCATATAGTAAGGTAGAGGCAGAAGGAACCTAATGTTAAGTAACACTCCGTTCTCCACTTTTTCGCCGAATTTTTCCAGATATCCCGTGTTGAATGACGGAATTCAACGCTGAGCTTTTGCCTTGGTGCCAGAGCGAAGAAATGAAACTATTAATAAGTAACAATTCAATCCCCCGAGTGGAATTCGAACGCACAACCGTAGCGTATTACAGCCACAATGGACTTGAAAAATAGGCAATAAAACCTTAATAATAGAAATATCTTACCGATACGGCCCACGATATGGTTGATCTGTTGCATTATCAGCGGACGTGCTGGGTCCGGCGCGGGGGGAGCTCGGTTCCGGTTTAGCTGAGGCAGTGGCTATAGTGCCACTCGTAGAAGGAGTAGAAGCTTTAGCCTCTTTGGACTCCTATGAAATGTTTCAGAACGTTTATTATAGTCATTTGTTATTAGTTTTAATTGTTTAGATTATATAATAAAGAATTGTAAATAAAAAGTATCATCCGGAAGTATATGTCTAAAGAAACTTAAACTTATATATTAATATTATTAGTTATTTGATTTGTTACCAATAATAAACTTTGTAGAAAAATTGCATTTATTTTAATATTTCAATAAAAAATAATAACCTACATTTTACTACAACTTATTCAATTTTATATGCAACGCACAGCGTGTAACTGTTAACGCGAAGCGTAGATTCGATTCCCACTCGGAAGAATGAATAGTTTAATATTTTAATTTTCCTTGCTTTGGTAATAGCAAGCAAACAAAATACAGCGATGAGTTTCACTACTCAACAAGCACGCTGCGGCGTGGAGAACAGAGTGTCTTAACACAGAGTTCTCTCTCCCTACCCAGCTATATGTGGGATACAACGTGAAAATAAAAAAATATTTATTATGAAATCTAAAAGTTAAATATCAACCTCTTCTCTATCCTCAGGTGTAGAAATAGTCAGTAATGGTGGTCCATCGTCTCCGAAGCCTACCACACCTCCACGTTCGATCTGACGGGCGAGCACATCCGCCATACGTTCTTGTAATTCCTGTATAAATATTATTAAAATATTCTAGTAAACTAAGTCCTCAATCCAACAATACTTTTTATATTAAAGTGTTATTTTACACACAGAAAAAATCATTTTAAAAAGACTTATTAAAATATGAACCTAGCAGAATTTGAACTCGAGCCTCTAGGAAGCCGTCCAAGTGTTTCGACCGCTAAGTCATCCGTTCTCATCAAGCGACATCAACATTCTTATACTTTTGTAACAACATCAAAAACTTGCAACAATTGTTGTTTTTAGTTACGGTATATTGTCTTAGGGTTTTGAAACGTTTGCAAATCCCGAGGTCCCTTCTATCCTTACTCAAAGGAACATACTTACTTAGCTTCACGTTGTATTCCTGGCGGGGTAGTCAGGTAGTAGAAATAACGGGGTAGAGAACGGAGCGCCGGTCTCTATATATCTCTTTCGCTTTGTCCCACTGTCATCAACCTCTTCATGGATGCCCTTCTGGGGATCCTCTTGCTTTTTACGTGACCTTCCTCCAGTATCTTTGATACTGCGTTTTCGAAGGTCAATCGAGATCTCCCCATTCCTCTTTTCCATCATAAATATTTTTGGCTAATTTTATGAATTCGTTCGACGTGCCCAAACCAGCTTAGTACATTCTTATTCAATCTCACCGTGACATCCTCGCTAGTCCCTTTCATTCTGTGTATCTTTTCATTGCGGATTCCAGCAGCTAAGCTCGCATCTCCGCAGCATTCATCTTTCTTTCATTCTTCTTCTGTAATACCCACGTTTCGCTGCCGTGTGACAAAGTAGGTACTAACAGTGCATTGTGTATGGCCAAACGTGCAGCTGCGCTGATGTCTCGCCATCTCATCAAGGCAGCACAGGCTCCGTTAACCTTATTACTGGCAGCAATACGCCTTCCCACATCCATCTCTGAGCTTGCTTACCATATATATCACTTGTTCGCCGTCGAATATACGATGTCTTTTATTTTTTTTTGAAGTCTCGTCAAAGAAGCTATAGTTTTCTTACTTAGCAAGTCAGTTTCTAAAATGGTCAGACATTACAGATATTCGCGGAAGATATTTGCCATGTTTTCTATACAATATTATATTACGTAACGCATTTTGGAACGGGCGTACATTTTGTATAATTATAGTAGCCTCAAGGTGACCTCGATGTTAAGCTGCATTATGGCTTATTTTAGAATGTTTATGTACAAAAATCGATTGCAACACACAGTGGTGGACTGCAAACATAACTTCAACTTTGATTGAACAAAACAGTTTAGTTTTATATTCACGATTTTTTTGCATATTGTTGTTACAAAGAGAAAACTTTTCTAATAAAAAAAGTTCTTCACTTTCCTACTGCTAAAAAGTATTATAATACATATGCGGGTGATATTGGTTATGGTAAATACAAAATAAGGGACAAGTTGTCTTAAAATTTAAAAAACAATTTATATTTTTGGAAATCCTTTAAATAAGTATAACTTGATAGGCTTCAAAGAAGTACTCATCTCCTAATTTTCTAATGTATAGACATTACAAACTATTTAGTGTACTATATATTATTAATTAATTTTCCATCCTAATATATATACTTTATTCAGGGAGGTGTGAGATAAAAGATAAACTAAAAAAAATAAATAGAAACTAAAAGTTTGAGAAATTATGATTTCCTTGTTTACATTTTGTCTCAAGCCCAAATGAATAGAATATAGATACGTAAAAGATACTTTCCTACTTTTCCAATACTTACTTTCAGTTCAGGAGTCAATTCAAATGGCGGTGCATTTACGGAGTCCACTGGTGGAGGAGCTTGTTCTAGAGCTTTCTCATCAAACGACAGCTTGCAGCGGCAAACTGGGCATGTTTGCTGTAAAAAAAATATTGTAATAAAAAAGCACACAATGTCAATGCCTATATCGCTAAATACATGAATAAAATTATATATAATATATAAAAACAATGTACAATTTCATTTTCCAATAGAAATTAATTAGTTTGTGTATAATTAAATAAATTACTTGATATGGTTTAGCCTGAGCTCTTTGCCAGTTTGGCAGCTTTTCCATCTCTTCCATATAATACTGCTTGCTGCTTATCAGGTGTTTCGAAAGGCAGTGGCTGTGGAAGTGGTGATAACAGGGCGTCTTGATGAAGACGTCCCCTTTGACGAAGCCGTGGAGGCATATGACGCATTGTCCGCTCGGCAGATTGCATTGCGTTAGATATTCACGAACAATCTAGAATTAAATAATTACTAATAACTAGAGTGAGTGGTAAGAGAGGCAGAGGGAGACCTCAGACCTTCGCGAATTTAATATCATAGATACTGGAGGTAATGTCACGTAAAAAGCATGAATCCCCAGGATCTATGAAGAGGTTGATAAAAGTGAATGAAGCGAAAGAGATATGCAGAGACGGTAGCGTTTGGGGCTCCTTTGTCTTTGGGTACCCCACTAGGGATAAAGAGTGAAGCTAAGAAAACCTAGAATATGTTTATAAAATGCATACATTTTCTGCTGCACGGAAGACAGTTATGCTCAAAGGAGCTGGCAAGGAGATACTCAACAGTTGCTCTTAAAATCAGTATTACAATTTAATTATTACATAGATAGGCAGCTATCCTGCATGAGATTTAATTGATGTTAATCTCATATATTTAATGAAACAGATCCAAATAAATTATATTTACATCTAGAATATAATGTTGTATGGTGTTAATTTCCACTAATAAGATTGCAGTGTTATATTCTGTAGCCATTAAGTTTTTTTTTTAAATAGTAGCTCTGTCAATCCTACAGAAGCTAAATAAGCATATACATGTTACATAATACACAGAATTATAAAAATAGTTAACATATTAATATTTCACATTTTGCACTTTAGGAGTTTAAAAGTGCTTTAAATTTCTGTAGTTTCTTACTATAACATGTCAAACAAGAATTTATAACTTAAAAAGTCTAAAAAAATCAACAGTATTTTTTTTAAATAACAACTTTAAATGTACATCATATTTTTTTTTATATTCATTGTTATTTATATAAATTGTTCTTCTATGTTTAGGCAATATCTTTTTATGTACTTTTTAGAATCAAGATCAACACACCTTTAACATTGGTGTATATTATTTAAAAAGTCATATCTAATTCATATTTTGTAATAATATAAAACTAAAATCAATATCTTTTTCTTTTCACAATAATAAAACGAGAATTATTACAATTAGCTACAGATATTAAGGATATTAAGGTTATTGTGGAATAAAGGAGTTTGACTGTAAACACAATGATAGTGAGTTAAATTCTCTGTGAATCTCTGGTATACAGAGTCCGTTGTTAAGTATGGCCATTCAATACAAAATGCCTCATAAAGTTAGGAATGGAAGCCAGAAATAAGTGTAAAGCTAATGTTTTGTTCTTCTTACTACAGATTTTTACAAGGTATGGTAAATAACAAAATTAATTAAGTTTTATTATAATTAACTATATGAATGTCTTAAAAAACATTCCAGAGCCAGTTCTTTGGGGCCAGTCATGGCGCAGGGGTGCACTAAGAATAGTGTGACAATAAATGTGACAAGCTTTGGGTTTGATTCCCACTTAAGGAAATAAAATATGTAATATTTTAATTTTTTTTGCTCTGGTGTCAAGGCAAAGCACAGTGCTGAGTTCTGCCACTCAATATGCAATGCCTCCAGTTTAGAAGAGGAAATAGGGAACAGTGTTTTAACACTAGAATCCCCCTGCCTACCATGTTGTATGTAGGATACAGCATAAAGCTGATTGATTAATTAGACTGCTACTATGAATGTTATAGTTTTCATATATAATAATAATAAATGGTATCTGTAATATCATATACAATATTGGTATTGGTATACTAAATAAAAATGCAAAAAAAAACACACTTACCTCTATCAATTCAAAAACAATCGGATTTCCGACATGTCTATCCAATTTTTCTTTTATTTTAGCTTCGATTTTAGACAGAAATTTATCATCTAACCCTCTAGGATTCCTGAGAAATACTTCAGGGCTGCTTTCAGGATAATCAGGAGACAATTTGACCTCCAATGTTAAACAGACGTACTGTTGATCGACGTTGTCCCCAGTTGAGGGATGGACGACCGTCTCTATTATATTAGGCACGCCTTGTTCATTTTTCACCGCAAGATCTTCAATCAAAATTGCCTCAAGAGCTTCGAGCTCGTCATAAACTCTGTAAATTGTTTGTTTATTAATAAAAAATAATAATGCAACATAGGAAAAGTAGTGAATATTATATTACACACCGGTTGTCGACGGTTGCCGTCATGATGGCTGAGGGCGGACTGGCTAGGGTTTAATCTGGGCTGGGTCTAGAATGTTTTTTTTCAAGTGCATTCAGTTCAGGCAGGCGCAATGCAGTCGGTGCATAAAACAGCTGGTCCCTGGGCCGATTTGAGAAAATCAATCAAGCTGTCTGCGCCACAGATAAAATAACTATTAAAGAGAATATGGTGACATTAACGAAATGGAATACAACAGATTAACAAAAAAATTAAAGTGAAAAATTACTTACGGTACTTACGGAAGGTAATAATTATAAATGTTTACGTATCATCAGCTAAGCTAAAATTAATTTTTATTTTGGAAAGTATTACAGTGAATATCTTTATAAAGTTATATTCGTGCTATATGATATCCGTACGGCATGTATGATAATTATTATTTCTTTTCTATACGAAAAGGTAATTTTACACAGGTAATTTTACATAATTTCTTTTCTAATATAATTTCTAATATTCTATACACAGGGGAATCATATTCCATTATTACCGATAATATTATGTAGAGTGCGTGGCCATATATTAAACAATATTATTAGCAAAATTTGACGCAGTCGCTCAGTAGCTTTATTTGTATACGTACGTGTTAAATCTAAAATCGCTAGAGTGCAATAAGCTGTTGATTTAATTACTGCATTTAGCTTACTTACAAAAAAAAGAGGATAAAAAAGATTGATCAAAGACTAGATGAGAAAAAAACTGAGTTTAAGAATTTCCATATGAACTACAACAGAGACCATTTGTGGCTCAGAGGCACGAAATGTTACTGTAAGCACGACTGGCTGTGGATTTGATCCCCTATCGAGGAAATGAAATATTTATTTAAATTCATATTTTCATTCTTCGCGCTGGTGTCGAAGTAAAGTGCAGCGTTGAGTTTAGCAATTCAACACGCAATGCCTCCAGAGTTCGGCGGCAAATGGGGAACAGGGTGCACACTAGGTTCCCTCTGCCTATCCTGCTGTCTGCGGGATGCAGCATGATGCTAATCTTACTAATTGGTAATGAATTTAGAAATTACACGAGGATGAGAAATATTTATTTTCAAAAAATATTATCTGTATTTGGTTAAATTTTTTTGTAAATATCGAGAAACTTTTTTAGCACACAATAAATAACTTTATCATGATATGCTTCAATAGATGTATCCTATAGCTCTGGATAAGTTTGCCATATTTTAACAAACTTTATTAAAATATTGTTTTTCCGTGGGAGTAGTAACATCAACATTATGATCGTTCATTCGCCGTCCATCATGAATAAAAAGCAGAAGCGTTCACCTCCTTTAAAGTCTTTTTTTCAACTAAAATATTGCAGCGCGCCCGCACATAACAATATAATTGACAATAAAGGTTTATTGTCAATTATATTGTCTCCTATCTATATTTTCGTAGCAAAAACAGAATTTCTAGAAATCTACAAAAATATTGAAAATCGGCCGCAATATTATTGAATAGTGTGTGGCCAGGCTTAGAGACAATGTGAAAAAAATACGTACATAAAAAAAACAAAATGATTAAAATTTTTATTTATTTCTTTGGCATGAATTAATTTTTACAAATATTATTCTAAAGACAATATAATGTAGCAGCTTAAATAAATATTTATTTTAATTAATAATATTATGTTCAGAATTACCACAGTAAGTTTATAAGTAGACCTATAAAATACACTTTACCTAAAATATATTAACATTGGTTTATTTTGTACTTATAAAGATTATAAATCTAAAAATCAGCTTTACGCTGTATCCCGAGTATCACATAGCAGGGTAGGCAGAGGGAACCTAGTGTTAAGACACTCCGTTCCCCACTTTCTGCCGAATTTTGGAGGCATTGCGGCAGAACTCGACACCAGAGCCCAGAAATGGAAATATAAATTTTAGTAAATATTTCATCTCCTCGAGTGGGGATCGAACCCACAACCAGTCGGTTTTACAGTCACACTTCGTGCCGCTGCGCCATGACTGGCCACAAAGTTATAGATATTATAATAAATCGTCTTCAAACATATGAAAAACTCTAAATATTTTACAATAATCCAAAATATTAACTTTTTGTGTCTATGTTACTCTAATATATGTGCGTGATATGTAGATAGAGTAAATGGCGTAACATAAACGTGAGATCGGCAATTTTTTAAAATTCATAAATTAATTTACTCGGAGCAAAAATTAAGTTCTTCTGAGTTTGTGCATAAGAAACGTGCAATCATTCTTTTCTCTTTATAACATTAGCTTAGAAATTATGAACGTGGTCAGCGATGTCGTCACAACACTTTACTCCTAACTCGGTTAAGAATCTTCTCACATCCTGAATTCTTAATTTTCTTAAATGCTCATAATTATTTAACATTTTATCCTATTTTTTTAAGACTCAATACAACTTAGGATATTGACTTAGTTTTCAGTCCCATAGGGTGAGAGGAAATTTGTAACGGAGTCTCTTGACTAAGATTCGATTCAATTGTACTGGAACTTGTGTTAGTTTTCCTTAACTGTTTTTTCACGTATCTGAAAATAAATATAAATTCATTAAATACGAACCTAATCAATTGCGTTGGTCAACACAATCAAAAGATACGAGAATTTAGGTAGCTTCACACTGTATTTCGCACAAAGCAGCGTAGGCCTCAGCTTACGCTACTCCTTTAGGAGTTCTCTAGTTTCCATAAAGGTCGTTCCGTTCCCCACTTTCCGCTGAATTCGCGAGTGGGAATCGAACCCACAACATGTCGCGTTTACAGTCAACCTTGTGGCCCTGCGCCTCTAGGGGCATCTACTGGCCTCTGGAATATGTAGTTATTTTAAATAAATCTATATTAAGCTGAAGCTGGACATTTTCATAATTTTCAATAACTGATTCGTTACTACGTAAATATGTGTGTATTACCTGTTTCGTAGTTGCATATATATTTTCCTTTTGCACACGAATATCATAAATATTGCAAAGCCCATGAGTAGATTGTACATGTCCGTAAATTTCCACACATACAAATCTGGCTTAAAGAAACTGGCCACCTCTAATACCCAATTGACTCCCATTATGAGGGAGAGTTTTAGATATATCATGAGCCTGTAAACGAAATAATTTTAAAAAATCTCACAAACGGATGAACCAATTTTGAAAGGTTACTAAGTCTTAAAAATCTCACAAACGGATGAACCAATTTTGAAAGGTTACTAAGTCTTAAAAATCTCACAAACGGATGAACCAATTTTGATTCGGTTTGGTATTGTTTGAAAGGTTACTAAGTCGAAACTCTAAAGTGTCCTTAATTGTAATTCAAGATAATATTTGCAGCCGTTTGAAAATTTGATAAAAGCTTCTATTAGTCTGGTGATTGAAATATGAATTTCGTATTTTGTTTGTTTTTAAACATATTTGTTTTTGATTTTGAAAATTAATTATTTAATTTCTATTTAAACTATTTAGTTTGGATCTCTAATGTCTTCTCAAAAACTGATAAAATGTGCCTTACGTCGTCTCGTCTTTTCATCTATATATATTCATCAAAAGTGGTGACCGTCTGAAGTGACTGCAAGGTTCAAATTTAAAATATTTTTACCTGCTCTTTTGGCTGCGATGAGCAGCAGGGTTGCCTGCAGCGTCTGAATTTACAACAGCAGTAGCCCGACTTAATCTCCATATATTAAATGCTGTCATAAGGAAGAAGAACCAGTTGCACAAGATAAGTATTAACATAGGGATGTATAGATATACCAGTTTCTGTCCACCTGTAAATTGAGAACAATTAAAATCTATTTTCATTCTTTCATATTTTTTGGATAAAAATTAAAAAATTAAATCTTTTCAAGAACGAGTTGGACTTGCCCACTCACCATTTTGTGGAATTCACAAAAGTTAACAAACTTAAGCTTAAGAGTGTATGAATATATTTTTTTACGTGAGAATAATGTTATAATACAAAATTATATTAAATATCGACTATTTAAAAATGGTTTTTTTCCGAATTGTAAAATCGTTGTAAAAGAATTGAGTTTGGCCATATTAACCAACACGCAATATTCCTAAAAAGCGGTGAAAAATGGAAAAAATTGTCCGAATCGTGTGATTTGCATAAAGAAAAAAAAAGACGAAAAATAAACGAATACCCTCGAGGAAGCATCCAGCCTGAGGTATTAGAGGCGTAACAATCCAAGGCTTATCTTCTAAGTCGTCAGTCATACTGTTGAGCACGACTAGCATTACCGCCATCAACAGGGGAACTCCCCAAGCGTAGACACAATACATTAAGAATTTAAATTTTTCACCGCGTCGGTGAATAGGACGAGCCTTTGCGTACCCTCTGGAAATATAATAAATGTTATTTTAGTGAAGTAGTTAAAGGTCAAGTAAATAACATAAAAAAAAATAGTTTATTCTAAAGAAACACTTGTTAAAATAAAAATGAGGCAGTCCCTCAGCGTCTGAAAGTAAGCGCGATGATTATAGGTTCGATCTTTGGGACTAGGGAAAATTATATTTTTTTCCGTTCCTCGGTCTAGTAAACAAAACGCGGCGTTGACTTCCGTAACTCATCACGTAACGTTTCAATATTTAATCGGCCTGTCCGGGAATGGACGTCTTAACACTAGGAATAACGAAAAAAGTGTGAAGTAGTATGTAATTGAATTATTCTCGAAATATTAATAATTTTTTACATGTCTTTAATTATTTTATATTTTATAATGACCCTTTTTTTCTTTTTTATAGCTTCACGCTATATGCGGCATTACAGGGGAGGCAGGTAGAACCTATGAACCTAGTGTTAAAACATTCAGTTTCCCAGTTCATGATACTTCCGTTCCCCACTTTCCGCCGAATTCTGGACCCATCATATTGAGTGGGGAAACTCAACACCTTAATCATTTTAATAAAATGTACTATATTACCTGAATGTCCACCATATATCGTACGACATGACGTTCATCCAGCAAAACGTGGATAAGAAGAAGAAATAAGTTATGGCAGCTGAAAAATCAAATAAAAAAAAATTAAATCAGCTTCACGCTGTATCCCGCACACATCAGGGTAGGCAGAGGCAACCTAGTGTTGAGACACTGCGTTCCCCACTTTCTGCTGAATTCTGGAGGCATTGCGAATTGAGTGGCAGAACTCAACGCCGCGCTTAACCTCGACACCGGAGCGAAGAAATGGAAATATAATGAAAAATCAAATAATATGTAAATAAATAAACAATAAATAAATTATAGATTTAATATTTTCTCTATGATGTGCATAGCATTATTTTATATATTAAATTACTAGATATATTATTGAACCACTTAGAGTTGGCTTAAGATAAAGCAGAATTAGGAGGCATTAAGAATTAAAAAATATATTTAATGTATTTCTTTCCTTGGTTTGATTTGTAGTTAAGTTGGTTAATTTAGCGATATTTCAAAATATTTTATTATATATGTATAACAATTAAAAGTTTTTAATTAAAATTGAGGCCGGTCGTAGCGCAGAGGCACAAAGTGTGCCTGTAAAATCGACTGGTTGTGGGTTCGATCCCCACTCGAGGAAGTGAAGTATTTATTTACATTTATATTTTCATTTCTTCGCTCTGGTGTCGAGACAAAGCGCGGCGTTGAGTTCCGCCACGCAGCACGCAATGCCTCCAGAATTCGGCGGAAAGTGGGGAACGGAGTGTCTTAACACTAGGTTCTCTCTGCCTACCCTGATGTGTGCGGGATACAGCGTGAAGATGATTTTATTTAATTTTGATTTTATTTAAAATCGGCACATACATAGTTATTGATCATATAATTATAAACATTTAAATTATGCTACGTTCTAATGAAAAAAAATATTGAATAGTAAGACAAATGGTGATAAAATTTACGATAAAAATTTTCAATTACACTTACTGAGGGCGATGCATTCGATCACGTCGAATTGACCAACTTGTAGCGTAAACAAGAAAAGGAAAGCCCCCAAGACGCTAAAGTCGTAGGCCATCAAAATCAAACCTACTAAGTTTCGCAGTTCCGGCAGTAAACAGTAAACCAGAAGTACTAAGAATAAGAAAACTGATGATATGAGCAGCGCTGTGAAAGAAATAAAAAAAAGAACATTACGCAGAGGAACACAATTTTTTTTCCCGTCAAGTCGGTAAAACTACACATCTTTTTGTTCATCTATATTCAAATTTGTACAATCTCGTGTATGGTGTAATTATTTCCATTTATATTTTTATTTCATCGCTCTGGTGTCAATGTAAAGCGCGGTGATAAGTTCTGCCACGCATCATGCAATGACTGCAAAATTCGGCGGAAAATGGGGAACGCAGTGTCTTAACACTAGATTTCCACTGTCTATCTTGCTGTGTGCGGGATGGAGCGTGAGGACTTTTTGTTTTTTTTTTTCATTAATCAAAGAAATATACACCACCAACCAACCTGTAGTAAAGAAAACATTTGCCTGTTGTGATTGTCCTTCGTTTGCCATTGCCATGAATCTAGGATAAATCTCATCACCTACTACATAGTCAATACAAAAATTTTCAATAAGGGTCCATCGATAAAATGCATTTTTAAACTCTATGTAAAAAGATCCACTCTGAAAATAAGGTTAATGTTAAATTATTTTTTTATCATTTATTTTATGAATCTTACACGAAAAAAAATTAGGCACCACAACTTTTTCTACTTTTAAAATATGTTTGACCAAATATATAATATTTTCACACAGGTTTAGATCAGTTGACGATACTTTATTTTCATAAAATGAAAATAATGCCAACGCCAAGAGCTTAAAAGCAGTTTCTCGTTATAGGAGCCATAGTGAAAAACTGCTTTTAAGAGTGTTTTTTCAGTTCTGTATCCCGCACACAGCAGGCAGAGGGAACCTAGTGTTGAGACACTTCGTTCTCCATTTTCCTCCGATTTCTCAAGGCATTGCGTATTGAGTGGCGGCTTAACACCGCGCTTTCACTTCGCTTTTTTTTTTTTTGCGTTCAAATGGTTCTTTAATTATTTTGTGTTTATTTACAAAACTTGCCATTTTGCCGAATGTTCACGTGGTATAAGAGATAGTAGAGTTATGTTTTATTTTATGGAAAATAGACAAGGCAAACGAGCTTTCGCATATTATATATTGACCTCATGGTAAGTGATTACCGCCGACCACGACCCCATGTAACACCAGAGAAGCTACAGGTGCGTTGCCGGCCTTTAAGGCGGGTTGGGCGCCAGTGCCCGGCATTACCTGATGCGAAACGCAGTGGCATAAAGCTACTACTTAACGCCGGTTTTAAATGCCGGGGGTGGTAATGATCCGGTCGAGTCTGCCTATGCGTGTTGCCATTGCTGGCGACGTGACTCTACCACACGTACTTTAGTCGCCTCTTACGACACCACCAGTACCAGGACGATCCCATTCTAGGCCGGGATCACACGGCACAAAGTTGTTTAAAATATGTTGATGAGTTATGTTATGCTTAAAGTAAACTTTTCCAATTTGCAAACCAGACCAAAGCATATGCTTTAAACGAAAGAATACACAAGATTTCAAATAGAAATTACAATACTTTGCCAGCTACGAAAAAGGCAACAATGAAATATTTATTTAAACTTAGAGGAATGAGGTAAACCTATTTTAATGTATGCATTTCTTAAAGTTGTCGTTGCCCTCTTTTTTGGGAAGATTCCGTGAGACATATTTATGTTTAATAAGTTTTAAAGTGCTATTGACATATTGAGTATAAGAAGGGTGTTAAACATATAAAAAGTTTAACCTAGCCAGAACCGAATGGGAATCCGTCTAAGCCTTCCGACCAATGTCGAATTCCTTCTTATCTATTTTCGTCTAAACAATTGTTTGTTACAATAAATTTTTTTAGTAATCAATTTTTACTATGACTTAGTTTGAAAATGTATTTTTCTAAGACATAGAGCTTTTTTTCATTTGCATCCATCAAATTTGATTTAGTTCTTTATAGTTTAATTTCATTTCAAAACAGATCACGGTTTTAGTTCCAGAACTACTCTTCGTCACTTCCTACAAGAGGTATAATACTAATGATGACAGAATTCTCGCTTCTAAATGCGGTTTTGCTTACAGCTATAAAACATGATGACTAATGTTCTAAGCCTCACTTATTATTTGCGTCGACTAGTTTTCATTAAAACCACTTCAGTCATTCCTAGAGCTTCAATACAATTGTATTTTACATACCAAATCAAAATCAAATCAGCTTCACGCTGTATCCTGCATACAGCAGGGTAGGCAGAGGAAACCTAGTGTTAAGATACTCCGTTTCCCACTTTCCGCCGAATTCTGGAGGCATTGCGTGTTGAGTGGTGGAACTCAACGCCGCGACACCAAAGCGTACAAATTGAAATATACATTTTAAATAACTTTTTGATTTCCTCGAGTGAAGAACCGAAGATTGAGATCAGTGGTGCTATTAGAGAGGCCTGTGACCATCACTGGCCGAAGAGAGATTGATGATGCTGATAACTGATTTGTCTGTGCCTTGTATTGCTTAGTGACTTAACTCTTCACTCAAATCCCATTCTTAGCTTGTTCAAAACTGTTTTTTAAAATCCGTAACAGTTTTTCATTTGATTTCATTGGATAATAAGTACTTTTCAAGTAACGATCGCTTTCTGGTCGCTCCTTGCATGAATGGCAAAGATTTATTAAACAGAAATAAATTGCAAAATCCCTTGATATTACGTAATCTTATGTTTTGTTAGATACTCTAGCTTCTTTAGATTCCTGCTACTACGCCTGTAGTAGGCGTTGCTATTAACATAGTTAGACATACACAGAGGCACACATAAAAAAAACGAGGTAAAAATATATCTCGCTATCGTATTAACATATATTACATAGTATCGTATAAAAATAAATCTCACTACCTTAGTTCATAAAATATTTGTAATATTGAATTATACAAAAAGATATTTTAGCAAAAACATTATAAACTGCTATAAAATCTTCTGTAATATCCCTATAGGAATTTCCAGCGTAAAAATATAACAAGTATCTACATGGTCCCATTTACCACATTGATTGTTCCTTTTCCTTGTTAGTAATCCGACTTTATACAAACATAAAACATATTAAAACAGACTTGAAATATATGTCAGACATTTAATTGTAGTGATTTTATCTCTATCTCTATATATAATCAGACAGTAAAAATATTTTATCTGTTCATTTAGTAATTTTAACTGAAATGGATAGAGGGACACTTAAAAAGAATAATAGAAAGCAAAAATTTTTTTTTTTAATTTCTTGTCTGTCTGTCTGTCTGTCTGTCTGTCGATATATTTTTGTCCGCATTTTTCTTTGAAAGTACTGAACCGATTTCACCTTTGTTTTAACTCAACTTAACTACTAAAGTTTAGTTCATCAAAATCTGTTCATTAAAAAAAAAGTTATCGTCATTTGAAAGAAGTCGTAATTAATTCAACACAGAGATAAAGAACGATTTGATCTTCAAACATATATCAAGTAAATACATAAATTTTTTTGGTTCGTTCGTTTGAAATAAATTTATATAAAAATGCCTTAAAACATCCTTTCTATATGTACACTGTAATAACTACATATTTACCAATTGTACATTTAGCTAACATTATATGTAACTAATTTAAAAACTGTACAAGAGTTAATATGCAATCATTATAGTTATTTAACATTTTTATGTATATTTTATAAATATTAAATATCAACATTGTTCGTATTTTTTAGTTCAAAACAATAAAAAAAATTATAGAAATTACGATAATGTAGTAAAAAAATCATATTAGAATATTACAGATTAAAGTAATAAAAAATCAATCATATTAGAAGTCATTTTAGTTGTCAAGCAATTCTGCTTATTAAATCAATAATCATATAGTTAAAGCGGGCGAAGTCGCGGGCGGGCCGCTAGTCATAAATATTTATGTAATACAAAATTTCAATATGTATATTAATAAAATATATTTCATTGTGTATATGATAATGAATTGATTTTAAGAACTAAAATACGCTCGAGTAATCATGAGGAATATATTAAGCATAGCAAGTTTATAGTCATCATCAGTCTTCTCTTGGAATTTCTGAATATATTTGTTATATTTTATGATAATTAAAAAACATTAGTATTTACCTTCGTAAGGACTCCCATAGCAGTATTTGTTTCGCTATCGAACATATCGTATTGTTTTTCTATAAACAGAACACCCTGTTCATCTTGGTTTACTATTTCATTATGCGGTCCTGGAGTAAGAAAAAATGTGTCCCGGAATTTTTCATCCAACTTTTTGTCTGGACTATCGTCATCGTAAATTGGTATAGTTGAAAAATCAAATTTTTTATTTTCATAATCCTCGCAAACGTATGTTTCATTCACTTCAACGAAATATTGGTGTTTCGGACAGCACTTTCGAAGACATTTTCTCACTGCACAATCAATTTTTGTATCAACATCATCTAACACAATGTTTTTATTTTTTTTCCAATACTCCGAGGAAGGCGGAAGATCTTTGGATTTTAATGTACTTATATAATGTATACATAATATATAAATTATTAATATTTTAACGTACGCCGACATGTTTACTATAAACGGTTAAAGTTGGTATTAATTGTAATTATGTTTGGAGTACATTTTGTGGTTGAAGGGGCTTATTCACGTCGGTACATATCGGAGCGTTATTATAAAACAGGAAAATTCCTAAAACATTATATTGTACTCAGTATTCGTGGCTGCTTTTAATAATTAATTAATACAGTTCCTAATACACTATATTGTACTACAAACGACGCGTTACAGTCACACTCCTGTGCCCCTGCACCATGATGGCCTCTAAATTAATAACTTAATACACTGAATTACGTTCGTATTTTAATATATTATAATGTATGTCTTTTTAATATATTATAATGTATGTCTGCAGTGTACTTAAGATTTCTTTTGTGAAATTTACCAAAATCTGAAGGTTGCATTTTCGTATTTCCCATACTTAAAATGAAATTGTAACTCATAGATGTATGTTGATGGGAGATATATTAGAAAGAAACGAAGAGAGTATTTTCCCTCCGCATAATCATGGAAAACATTCTTGGCTGTTAACCAACAAGTTTTCTGTGCTTTTGTGGATTTTAAGAAGGCGTTTGACAGAGTAGTGAGAATGAAATTATGGGACCTGTACAGCGTGAGCGGACCCTTGCTGCAGGCTATAAGTCTCTTTACAGAGGTCACTCAGCCTGTGTGCAATTAGGAGCTGGCATGTCATGTTTTACATCTAATCGGGTGTTAAACAAGGATGCGCCATGTCAGCTTGGTTGTTCAATTTGTATTTGGATAGCTGTCTCCAAGGAGTGAAACAAAGTGACATGGGAGTGAAAGTAGTTGACTTGAGTGTAAATTGCCTGCTGTACGCAGATGATGCAGTGTACATTGCATCGATCATGCGAATTGCAGAAGAGTGGTGACTAAGGAGTCACCACTCTGGAAGAAGAGTGTGAAAGTAATGGACTAAAACTGAATGCGAGTAAGACAAAGGTTCTGGTAAATGAAAGAAATGAAGGAAGTGTAAATGACAAGATGTGAATGAAGTGGTATATTTGGGAAGTATGTTCAGTAAAGATGGAAGGTACGAGATGGAGTATTGCTGTCGTTAACAGGTTAATGGCAATTTAGCTGCATTGATGAGCGGCGAAACGTCAGCCCAGCTGCGCGTTTGGCCCCATACAATGCAATGTTAGTACGGACGCTATTATACGGAGCTGCGAAACGTGGATATTACAGAAGAATGAAAGAAAAATGAATCCTGTAGAGATGCGATCTCTTCGTAGGATATGCATGCGGATAGTGGAAAGAAGTATGCAGAGACAGTAGCATTCCCTTCGTTCCCTCTGACTACCCGGCTAGGGATACAACGTGAACCTATGTACTCGTATGTATTTGTACTAAGAGTCAAACTAGCTCATAAGTTAAGTTATTATTTGGACTTTATGTTATAATTTAGTTTAACGCCTATCTCTCATACATTCTGACAAGTCGTTTTGAATATTTTTTTTTTGCATTTTTGGGACTTACGGATTTTCTTTGTCTATCCAAATAGAAGAAACGAAAATTTTGTAAATATTAATTTACTTATACAGTGGAGTTTGACTCATTTCGTTTCAAACTAAACTATTAGCTTAGTAGTTTGGTTAGTATTATCTTAGCTTCACGTCTCGTAAAGATAAGACAATACTAACCAAACTTTGCACAAAACGCCAATTTCAAAATCTTGTGTTAAAAGATTCTGCTGCCATTAGGATACTCCTGTTTCCTACTTTACCACCAATTATGGAGGCATTGCGTGTTGAGCGACGGAATTTAATACCATGCTCTGCTTCGTCATCAGAACAAAATATTAAATATTTAATTATCCGAGTGAGAATCAAACCCACAACAGTCGCCCACCACCACCCTCACCCTCAATGGCTCTGGTAACTTATTAATATTAACAAAATGAAAAATCTTAAACTTTATTAATCAACCTATATAATATTGCAAGTATTCACAATACATGTAGTTTTAGCAGTTGAAAAGCTTTTAAAGCTAACCGGAAAGCTCGATGCAACTATTTGAATTTATTACTTTGTCATATTTATAGAGATATTGTGATATCGACTCATCTGAATCTAGGTCCTGTTAGATGACCTGAAATGAATATAGTGCGGGAAAAGGACAGCATTCCTGATCAATACGTCTAGGGCGAGGACTACGCAAGGGCTGCGTACCTATATGTAAAATTCACCTGAACATGCGCTAGTGGAACGTACGTAGTGTGCATCATAAACTACTAAATTATTTTATATTATATTGGAAGCCATTACGATGGAGTTAGAATATGTATATATAATATTTACAAAATTGAAACTATTCATGTAATATTTACATGCTCACAGAGTGCTAGATTTTTTAGAATGTCTCAAGAAGGAAAAATAAGAATGATGTCTTGACTCCAGTTTCTTTCTTAAGAATTGTGTGTGTATATAAACGAAAATACATATATCTCTTGATATACGTATTGTCCTTTTTTTACTTCACACTGTATCCCGCATGAAGCAGGGTAGGCAGTTGGAGTGGTGGTCAAGTGTTAAGAGATTCCACTCCCCATTTTACGATGAATTAAGTATTTCAGCTTTAATGATTCAAAACGGTTATTTAATTGTGTTATTTATACTATTGTAAGACAGACACAATTTATTATAATTTATCAATAGCTATAATCTTGAAGTACACGAATTAATTGTAGATAGTCCCCAATGTTTATCGTAAAGAGAGTGTCTTTACGATAAACGTTAAGTACTACGCCTTTCCGATACTCTATTGATATGGCGTAGCTTGATGAGAACGTATGGCTTAGTCGGTCAGAGAGCTTGGTCGTTTTTCAAAAGGCGCAAATTCAAATCTGTTACTTTAATTTTTTTATACGTTTTCTAAATACGTATTTTTCTTTCCTAGGAGTGGAATAATACTTCAAAAATATAAAAAAATAGTTATTTTTCGCTCTTTAATTATACATATACTAAGTACACCATCGTTGAACTTTATTTTGGTTAGTTGAATGTAATGATTGTGGTTTGAAGTCTCACGAAGGGAAATCTTACTAACCCTACTAATATACTACTATATTTTCATCATCAGATTAAAATCAGGGTTACAATTTAAATGTAAAGATAATGTATAAGCGGATCAAGTCTCGTTAGGATTATTAGTCCTTCATATACATATGGTATGCTCCTTTTTATTCGGCGGAAAGTGTACGGAGTACCTTAACACTAGGTTCCCTCTGCCTTCCCTAGTTTACAATAAATTATCTTGAGTTCGTATGTAATATGCAGGTACTTACTAAATTTATTATACACCTAAACAAATTTTTACATAACTAGCGGACCACTAGCGGCTTCGCCCGCATATCTTATTGCATTTGCTATAAGATAAACAATATAAATTAAATAATCAATATTACTTATACAATTAATAATTTTGAGAAAGCTCCTGAAGAACGTGCTTTCATACAAAACCAATCAATAAGTAAATCGGACCATTAGATTTTGTATTAGTATAGATTAGTACCTATAGATAGTTCACGTTAGTAGTTTGAGTACATACTCAAGATAAATTATCGTGTACTATATAATTTTATCAAAATAAATGAAGTTTATTGTTTCTTCCATGTATTTAAGTGGTGCTAGTAGGTACATATACAATTTACTTTTCAAGTGTTGTTTGGGGTTCGGAGAGTTCGGAGAGTTCGGAGAGTTGGGAGAGTTGGGAGAGTTCGGAGAGTTGGGAGAGTTCGGAGGGTTGGAAGAGTTCGGAGAGTTCGGCGAGTTGGGAGAGTTCGGAGAGTTGGGAGAGTTCGGAGGATTGGAAGAGTTCGGAGAGTTCGGCGAGTTGGGAGAATTCGGAGAGTTGGGAGAGTTCGGAGAGTTGGGAGAGTTCGGAAAGTTCGGAGAGTTCCGAGAGTTGTGAGAGTTGGGAGAGTTCGGAGAGTTGGGAAAGTTGGGAGAGTTCGGAGAGTTCGGAGAGTTGGGAGAGTTGGCAGAGTTCGGAGAGTTGGGAGAGTTGGGAAAGTTCGGAGAGTTGGGAGAGTTGGGAGAGTTGGGCGAGTTGGGAGAGTTGGGAGAGTTGGGAGAGTT
>JAATLQ010032342.1:0-13883 GCA_013421005.1 Heliconius erato x Heliconius himera | reverse complement strand
CTGACAGACGAATGCCACCTCAGTCTACCCGTGACCACGGACTACTGCAAAGTGTTCGAAACGTCGGGTTTCCAAAAAAAAAAAAAAAAAATGTATAAAAGTACCAAATATACGCGATTAATCCGGTTAAAATAGTTTCATTTAAAATATTTTTGCTTATTTTTCGAGACATTGCGTGTAGTGCTGCAGAACTCAACTCCCGACTTTGTCTCGTTTCCAAAGCCAGAACGGGGAAATTATTCATTCCTCCTAATGGGAATTGAATCATACAGAAGGTTTATCATTTACCACCATAAGTTTATAGGGTTGCGTAAGTATTAGGCGGCCTTCGTATCACGAACTAAGAGAAACAATCGACAAGTTTTTGTAATAATAACTGTAAATAATATATAAACCGCCCTCAAGTCTAAGTTATATCTTGAGATGCCGGTTTCATTCATAAATTACGTATCTAATCTATGAATGAAAACTACATCTCAAGTTTAATCACACATGATTTATAAATACAGGCCTAAATAAGACAATGCTACAGTTAGAAAATTTTACTTAAAATTATCATTTTACTGTTTTCAGATTCCTGTCAGCACTATATACAAGAAAGAATGGCCGTGGAAGAAATCAAAAGTCCCAACGAAGGCACCTGCAGTTGTAGCCAACCGCCGCAAGGACTCCGCTGCGTCGTCGGTCGGGGCGGCGTCCGTTCGTCGTCTCATCACCAGACAACCACCACAGATACCCAAACCCCTAGTCTCACGGTTTACCCTCCTTTGTATAGCCAATGGTCTCTGTTCGACGGCACTCTTACCCTTCACAGCGTTCGCCGGAGCAGAGGCGGGAGCAATGCCTCTAGCGATCATGCATACCTTAGCAGCAGTAGTCGCCCCATTTTCTCCTCTAATCCTACAGAAATCAGGAACCAGAATAGTTATCACGGCAGCTTACGTGCTGGTGTGTTTGCTGTTGGTAGCTCATACTGTAGCAACACCTTTATCGATTTTGCTGCCCTTATACGCTGTTTGCGGCGTAACCTTGTCTCCAATGTCTTTAGCTTTGTTCGCCTCAGCCACCTCCCTAGCTCAGGCGGTTGGCGATGAGTATCGACGTAAGATTGCTCTACGTAGAGCCCTTAGAGCTCTCAGAGCCGCTCAGGATTTAGGTCTTGTGTTTGGATCACTACTTCTAGGTGGAGCACTACTAATTTGGCCAGAAACCCACGTCGCATCGGTGTCTAATTTACCGACTAATTCATCACTAACAAAATGGTCGATTGACGAGTCTTTGGATGATGATTATGAGGTGAGTTTTTTGAAAGCCATTTTTTTGTTTCTATACAAGTTTCTATAGTTTTTTGGTTTTAACTTACTAGAGAGAAAATATGATGTAAATTTCATTACCTTTTTACACTCCATTTTGTGCTATGTGTAGTGAATTTTGTCTAAGCATTTCGAAATAACTTAATTATCTTAATTATTGAAAATATACTAAATTATCAGAATAAATTATCTGTTCCTAGGAAAGGACATGTGGTGCAGCAGGCTGTCCCGGCGTTCAATTTCTTCTGGGCACATCTTTGAGTTCCGAAGGTCGTAGGTTCCTTGTTGCATTTTGGGCGGCACTAGCTCTTGCAGCAGCATGTCTTGGGTTGTACGGTGCAGCTTCAACTCCTGCTCCTCCTCCCGATGCTCGCTCAGTTATAAAGGACCCACGAACTTTGCTCGGGGCTCCAATGGGTCTATTCATTGGACTACAACAGGGATTTATTTATACTTCTTATATTAAGGTAAATATTTTGGTGTAATACATTTTTTTAGCTGTATACTGTACCCCACAAATAGCAGAGTAGGCAGAAAAGACTTGGAAACATAATGTTAAGACACTCCTTTCCCATTAAGGCACTCCCGTTTGTCATTTTTTGCTGAATTCTGGAGGCATTGCGTGTTGAGCGGTGAAATTTAATGCCGCGGTTTACCTCGTAACCAGCTTGTGCTCCAATTGACCTCATAATACATATTTAAGTAGTATAAAATAGATACAATTACAGAAATGGCAACCTGAAAAGGACAAACTATTTTGTAAAATTGGTGAAATTTCATAAAATAAGAGGCTAGAATAGAGGAAGGTTGGCTGACTACAGTATGCAATTTACGAATTATATTCAGAGTGGGATTGAATCATATTCAAATAAATAATATTTTCTCTCTGTCACTTCTCAACGAATGAAAGTACAACATTTGATACCAAACTGTGTTGTAAACTGGTGTATTTTGAATATTTTTATTTGAATCAACCGCATCTAAATAAAAAATAGAAATAACTAAACTAAAAATAACTTCACTATATCACCCAATTCAATATTCATCACTATAAACATACGACAACATTTCTCATAGTGGTACGGAGTATGTGTCGGTGGTTGGAGCGGTGCTTGGCGAGCTCTGTGCGGTGCGGGGGCCCTCCAGGCCCTGGCCGCGGCAACCCTTAGCATGGCGGCGGCAAGAGGCCGTCGAGGGGCGCTGGCGGCCGGAGGGGCCGCTGCACACGCGTCACTACTGCTGGCCCTGCTGCGGTGGAGGGCAGCGAGGAGTGACCTGGCCTTACCCTCAGTGGCGGCCGCCGCCTGGGGAGCTTGTGCCGCTCTGTGGGATGTTTTACAGGTGTGTGAAATGAACCTACTAATTTACTTTTAGCATGTAGTGGAGTAGTACATTGTACCTAGTGTGTAACATCGATTTTTCTGATTGGCGGAACTCAATGCCTCGTTTCGTCTTCTTATCGAAGCGGAGAAATGGAAATATTCAATTCTTCGAGTGGAGTCGAATCCACAATTACAACATTTACAGTATGTTCCCTCATTCCATCCTGCAATACGCTGGATACAAATTGAAGTGAAAAAAAAAAAATGTTTTATCATGAAATGTACCTATGTAATTTCTATGCAGGCGGGCATTTGCGTCGGTGGCGGTGGCTGGCGCGGGCCATGGTCTGCCACTATCTCGGTGCGCCACGCTGGCCTGGCGCTGGCCTGCGTCGCTCGTTCCTTCCTGTGCGTGCGCACACAGCTGGCCGTGCTGGCCCTGGCCCTGGCCTCCGCGCTGGCCTCACACGCCACGCTCGAGATGCGCATGCGCCGCGGCGAACGACATCGCTCCTAGCGTTCAAACACACTAGTAAAGGAAACCTCATTCAATGTTTGTCAATAAAACTATTACAATATTCAAGTTAAAGTTAAAACAGGGAAAAATATTGAAATATGAATAGAAAGTGTGATTGTTTTTTTAAAATGTGAATTAATGATCATAATATTTATATGCCTATAATTCGACTCGAATCGGACAAATGTACCTATAGACTAAAATACATACTCGTATGTAAGTGTGAGTTCAATTTTAAAATAAAATTAGAATATTAAAAGGTTGATGTTAAAATGGTTATTAAGTATTATCAAGAATATCTTGACCAAATTTCATACTTTTTTTCCATTCTGTTCTTGTAATTCACTTTATGTTGTTCTTAATACATACTATACGTGTATACAATTAGGAAAGAAATATATTATGCATATCTTTGCACATCCCTATTTACATTCTTTAACTGAAGAAGACATATTATTCTAGAATTTTCGATATTTAAGGCGTTGAATTTCAGCAGTTCTGAATTTTGTAATAAATTTCAATATTATATATATAATATAAAACGTGTTAAAACTACTAAAGTGTCTATTTAATATAACTATTCATGTACAGTGGACGGTATTAGTAGGTACGATTTAACTATGGACTTGGAACAAAAAAATCTTTTATAATAATAAAATAAATTTACCTTAGTTTAATATATTATTTTTAACTTAATTTTATACTAATTTCACAATTTTGATGTAATTTTATACTATTATTAAGTATGTAAAGGCAAAACTTCTATCTTCTGAATGTTTGAAATTTGAATGTATTTGTAATTACTATGATTGTAACTGTATGTGAATATATTTTTTTTTACCTACTTAGTGCTATAAATAATCATTTTTATATTTTTGGTATGTCAGAGACTATATAATAGAAGTAAGAAATAATGTCAAGTTATTTTAAGCCTATATATCACATTAAATTTGGTCAAAAACAATGTTTGGTTAGAAAATTAAAAACAGCGTCGCATGACCCCGGCGTTGCCACACGGCCGGGATACCCGGGATTGTCGGGAATTTTGTGTGTTGTCCCATGGCAATGCCTGCCTTTTCCTGCAATTTCACTTTGCTTTCCCGGAATTCATAAATACTAATTTTAGTCAATCAAAGTCTTAAAGAGCTACTGAAAAAAATGGAATTACATTTATGTAGGACATACCTACTAGAATATAGAATAAGTTTCACAAAAAATAATTATTTAACAACAGTAGGTAGCTTATTCTCAGATCGGACACTAAAATACTGGGTTCGTTCGCGGTCCCAGAAATGTCCCAGAAAGATAAGCCTACCAGGATCTGGCAACCCATCAGGCACTGCTCTTGTCTCCACAGCCTACAACACGAATGCTAAAAAAATGTATTATTATTTAATTTAATAAAGTATAAACATTAAAGAATTTGTTAAATAAAGTATTTCTCGAACTATTCTTGTAAATAATCGACTTTCACAAAAATATCAAATTCCTAGTATCTATCATATATATATATATATATATGAAAGTATACAAAATTTACCCTTTTTTAAATATATTCCCACAGGGTTGTAAGCTATTCAGCTGTGAAACATATAATTATTTATATAATTATAAAATAGTAATTCGTATTTTTTTACTTTTTCCAAAGTTGTTTTTGTAATTTGTAGCAGTAGCAGCGGCAGCAGTGGTTTTGAATTTGATTCCCAGTTTCTTAAAATGTGACTTACTCGTTCTAGTAGACAAGGCACGGCGTTAAGTTCCGTCAATCAACTCGAAATGACTAGAAAATTGGGCGAAAAATTGTATTGATTTGTAATTGGTAAATTAACTAATTAAAAGATAGCACTAAGTTCCTTCTTCTAATTAGGAATTTTCTTTTTTTTTATGGAAAAGGACAAGGCTAACGAGCGTGCGGCTCACCTGATGGTAAGTGATCACCGCCGCCCACGGCCCCGTGCAACACTAGAAGAGCTACAGGTGCGTTGCCGGCCCGTAAGGTGGGTTGGGCGCCGGAGCCCGGCATCACCTGATGATGATATTTTTTAGCTTCATGCTGTATATTGCACAGCTGGAAATTTAGTGTTGAGTTACTCCGTTTCTCATTAAAATACTGATCCTCATTTTCCATTGCGTATTTACGTAGGCATTGTGTATTGGGAAGCAGAACTCAACGGCGAGGAAATGAGAATATTAAATATTCCATTCCCCTAAAGGGGAATCGAAGCCACAATCATAGCGTTTTTCTCGCACGTTAGTCCCACAACGTCCTCAATCGGTCCATTATATTGGTCAACGGTTATAATTAATTTATAGGCGTGACAAATCACCATGGCCTTTGGTGTTTATTAGAGGCAATTTTTTTTTTTAGCTTCACGCTGGGTAGGCACAGGGAACCTAGTGTTAAGACACTCCGTTCCCCACTTTCTGCCGAATTCTGGAGGCATTGCGTGTTGAGTGGCAGAACTCAACGCCGCGCTTAACCTCGACACCAGAGCGAAGAAATGGAAATATAAATTTAAGTAAATATTTCATCTCCTCGAGTGGGGATCGAACCCACAACCAGCCGGTTTTGCAGTCACACCTCGTGCCGCTGCGCCACGACCGGCCCCTACAGGCAATTTAACGCAATATTTTCAACATTTTTATATTATTCAACACTTAAGAAAAATTTTTTTTTAGAAAACGTAACGGGATTTGAACCCGCGCCTCTTGGACTTACTGCGTGTATCGGACTTACTGTATGTATGATATACAATTTTGGAAAGTAAAATAAAGCGAATTCTAGTTGTAAAAGCTCTTGATGTTCTAGTCATATTATACTGCTTAATAATATGACTAGGTATATAATTTTGTACTTAAAGTGTAATTTTCTGGAAAACCTTTGTGTCGTATTAATTAAGTGTATTAAATGAGATGTTTATAATAAAGATTGTTATCGATATAAATTTGTTTTAATATATTTTTGTCATTGATGTCAGGGAAGGCAGAGGGCATCTAGTGTGAAGACACTTTGTTCTTCATTTTCCACCGAATACTGGTAGCGTTTCATGTTGAGTTGCGGAACACAACGCCTCTCTTTTTGCTTCAACAGCAGAGCGAACAAAATGGAAATATTTATTATTTCACCGAGTGTGAGTCGAACCCACAACCTGTCACGTTTAAAGTCACTTTTTGTGCCCCAGCGCCGTAACCGGCTTTATATCATTATATATCATTATTTGTTCTCCAAATATATCCTGAATTTACCTAAATCACATTTAAATTTTAATAACAACAGGTAAAAAAACATAAATCTTTCAAAGTTTGTCTTTATTAAAATGTCTACTTGTAAAATAATCTAAATTAGCATCACAATTATTAGTGCACAAACTAAAATAAACAGCTTATAAATTAAATTAACACAAAAATCATAAAAATAAAACAATATTCAAAACAAAAAAAAAAGATTGACTAAACTACGAAGCATTTACGAGGCAAGTTGATCTATAAACTGTCAAATTGCCTTTAAAACCTAGGAACTGACAAAAAACAGTGCTTTAATAAAAAAAAACTATTGTTTTTCATTATCGATTCGATTTAAAAATCGATTTTCACCTAAAAATGAACATGCAATTAAAAGAAAAATCCAAACGTTTCTATTGAGCATATATTGATAACACCTCTAACTAATACATCGTTGGACGAAACTCACTAAATAATACAGTACAATAAATAAACACAAAACAGGATTTAACTTAATTAATAAATCGGGTCATTTAAATAATATTGTACATAAAACAAATGTCTGGAAAAAAAACATTAAAATGCATTAACCTTCCTCGAATCGCTCTGTTTCAAAGCAACATACCATTCTAAATAATTTCTAATAGGTCTTAAACATTAAAAAGTGAATTTAGAAATACATTATTGTCTTTGATAATTAGTTACACAAAGCTCTTCAGAGAAGGGACTAGCTTATTTTTAATTAATTGTATCAAGAAATATAAAAAAAATCATAAATAGTCGAGTTGATCCGTTTCTATTGAGATATCGTATTTATTGTTATAATCCAATTTAACAAATTTTATTGATATTGATTAAATTAAATTCAATTCCAAGATACTTATAATTAAATATATTAATAATTATACATATTTGTTATAAATATTGCACGTTAAAAATTATAATATTATATAAAAATATTTATGAATTTTAATGAAGCTCTACTATTACACTGAGGCGCAAATATATTTATTAATAGTCCATTAGAAAACTGTGAAAATAAAATCGAATTGAATATTACAATAATCTGTATAAAATAATAAATAATGAATTCACAAATTCGTCAAAGTAAACAAAGTAACAAAATTAAATGTAAAAATTTCAAATCTGCTTTCTTCTGTGAAATTACCAAGGTCTACCACTTGAAAATCATTTATTTTTAAAGCAAACTTTTCCGATAACCAATATCTAAGTAAAAGTTGCTAAAATTTATTTTGAGAATAAAGCAGATAAGAAATTTTAAATTAACAAATACGATATCATAATCTGTACAAATCCAAACTTTTTACAGAACCACACAAAATAATTAAGAAAAATATATAAAAATCCAGATCCAGTCATAGATTCAAAAGAAACTCACGTGAGAACAATAAATATACATACAAACGAGATACTAATAGACAATTTGATTTTTATATAATTACATCCATAAGAAATAACCAATCAAGTATCGGTTTTAGTAATATCTTTATATTTACTACCAAATTGTAACAATTATTTAATATTGTTTTATCGATTACAATCGATTTTGTATAATTTATACTAACAGACGATTTAATATTTATTTTTAACATTTTAAAAAGTTCTAAAATCCATATTTAATCGATTAATGGCGTCATTATTCTTGCATTTTCATTTTTATGATATTGGCGATCAAATAGTATCGCATATACTAGTAACGTTACAAATTCAGTTTTACGTCGGACATTACATTTAATTATTAAACAGTTATTCAACGTTTGACACAATATTGATTTGCAGATACAGAAAAAACTGCCAAAAAAATTAACAAAACACTCATAGAAATAATACGCCTTAGAAAAAAAAACATTCCAGAATATTCCGAAACAGCGAAGCTCTATTTTAAACGACTAGCCTTTTTATTTATTCTAAAAAGCCATATCGACTAATACTAAGTATAACAATACTGAATATGCCATAGAAAATGATTTTTTTTTGTTTTATTTTTTCATTTAATGTTGCTTGCTTTCATTATAGTTCAATGAGGGCCAATACGTTTGAGGTCATCTGTCAAATTGACATTCATATATTATCTGTATTTAATTATTTATTCTAATAACACAACATTGCAATAACAATTATAATTAATAATTATAATCTAAAACAATAATCGAAATAAAATCAACACGTTCATTTCTATTAAGCCCGCAATTAAAAAAAAAGTGACAAAAAAAAACAAAAATGCTAAGCCCTCATTGTGTTGAGCTTAAACACTTACATTGAATAGTGATACAAGGTTCAAAACTCGCATCAATTCAGTACAGAGTTGAATCCTTATTGAAATTATTTTCTTAATTTACAATAAATAATGCCTAACAACATTCGAACAGTACGACATCTAAACTATTCTGGCAGCTTATTCAAACTGGCGTATAGTTACCGACGGGCTTATAGAACATCTGTCCGGTGAAGACTCTACGGAATATTTCCTTTAACAACAGGCCTTTCTCTTTTTTAATCTTGGCTAGGAACCCGCGATTCTCGTTGGCGCGTCGAGATAAATACGGCAGCACCTCAACCACTGGGCCGTAGGGTACATATTTGTAAGCGGAGTAGCCGGCTTGACCTGAAACGGTAAAATAAATTGAAATTTAAAAAATTATATATTTTTTTTAAATACTTATACCAATATTATGAAATTGAAAGGTATAGGTTGGTTTTGGATAAACGCGCTTATCATAGGAATTACTTAACACACTCGGGAGAATGAAAAAAATATATTTTGACTTCTGCCTCCAAATTCGTTGCAAAGTGGGAAACGAAAGTGTCTTAATGTGAAAGGGATGTCTTAACACTTGGTTTCCAGGATCCCTCTGCCTGCCCTGCTCTTTGCGGGATACAACGTGAAGCTGAAAAAAAAGATCTGCTTCTAGGAGATTCCTTCAAAAACTCACCCAACGGGAACGTGATGTGATCGCACATGCCCAGCAACTGCCCAAAGCAGACCACCTTGTCCCCGGGCCCGATGCCGTGCTCCTTCATCAGCTGTATGGCGTAGCGGACCGTGTCCTCGTTGTGGGACGCCACCATGATGCCGAGACGGTCTTTTTGTTCGTTCTGTTTGCCATTAAAAGATTATTTAGTTATATGTTCTTTTTTATTGTGTTTGTTGATTTAAGATTTTATCAATCAATACCATCGACGTCTTAATAGTTAAACTTGTCTTCACTTCATGCGGTATCCCGCATATAGCAGGGTAAACTAAGGTAACCTAGGAACCAAATGTTAAGATATTCCATTCCCCATTTTCCGACAAATTCTTGAGGCATTGCGTGTTGAGTGGCGTAACCTAACTCCACGATGTTCCTCGTCATGAGAGGAAATTAAAATATGCATATATCAAATATTTCATTCCCATTCAACAATATTTTTCACCACTCAATTTGCAATGTTTTAAAAATTGGGAAATCCATGGTGTACAGTGTCTTAACACTAGATTCTCTCTGCGTGTGTTGTTAAGAGCTTAATACAGCATAAATTTAAGGAAAACCAATTTTAATTTAAATTACCTTAACCCTGCTAAGTATTTCTTTGAGGCATCGATGGAAGGAATTAGTGGTAGCATCTACATTCTCACAGGTCGGGTCTTCGTAACCCATGGCAGCAGCTCGAGCACGCTCCTGAATAAAAAAGAATAAGAAAATATGTTAATAGCTGAAAAAAATATTTATGAATATATTTTTGATGAAAATTGCTTTAATATAAATTTAATGTGTTTTTTTAAATTTATATAACATTTAACAACAAGACGTAATCATGTTTCGCAAAATCAAAGTTCACACGAAGAGTATAGTTGTGGCGCTTCGGCCTAAATTTGTGACTGTTAACGCGACAGTTGTGAGTTCATTCCTTAATCGCGTTGAGTTTCGCCATTCAATACGCAATGCCTCCAGACTTCGGTGGAAAATGGGGAACGAAGTGTCTCAACGCTAGGTTCCCTCTCATGAATGTGATTAAAACATGAAAAAAGGATGCAAAAAGGCTATCATTCTTTAAAATATTGCAAACATTTAATAAAACAAGTACAACATGTGTATATAGAAATCTGAAAAACTAGACTATTGGAGCTGGGCTTGGAATTCGGATAAACGAATATCCGGATAAGCAAATGTATGAACAAGAAGTTTAAAAAAAATACTGAGATTGAATGATGAAATAAAATATATGCACACATAATAACGTTCATGAATACATATAAATTCAAATTCAAATAATTTTATTCAAAGTAAGAAGTTACATGGTTCATTTTTTGAACGTCAAATAATTTACCACCAGTTCACTAAAGTTAATGCCTCAGA
Source organism: Heliconius erato x Heliconius himera (assembly GCA_013421005.1). Classification (NCBI taxonomy): domain Eukaryota; kingdom Metazoa; phylum Arthropoda; class Insecta; order Lepidoptera; family Nymphalidae; genus Heliconius; species Heliconius erato x Heliconius himera. The sequence continues at coordinate 3,151 of JAATLQ010032342.1, read as the reverse complement.
CCTGAGAAGAACCGGCGCAAGAAACTCACCGGGGGGACATATTTTTTTTCTAATCAATTTAAAAAAAAAATCCATATTTAATTATCTGTGACAATGATACCTTTGAAACAGACTGGAGCGAGCATTTCATTCCCAAGGCGTGTTATCATTCACAAAATCATTAATTTGGTAATAACCTTTAACACACAAACGTCTTTTCACAATTTTTTTAAATCGTAATATATAAAATTCTCTGACGTTTTCTGGGAAAGCGTACACATGTTTTTCTTAACATACATAACATTTTCAAAAATATATTGAGATGCAACTGTCAATATATATTATTAATTTCTTTAAACTTTTGCCTTAAGGAGTCTTTAGGACCTAAGTTATAATTGCACGAATACCTCGCTTCTGCAAGAAAAATATTGAATACCGGCTGCTTTACCCCAAAGTAAGGTCCCATAGGACATAATACTATGGAAGTAACTGAAGTAAACAAGTCGAGCCGTTTCTACGTCAGTTAATGATCTAATTTTTTGACCGCGAAAGCTGCAGAGCTAAGTCTATTCGCCAATCCATCAATATGGGGTCCCCACTGTAATTTGGAGTCTATGGTGATACCGAGAAATACCGTAGAATCGACAGGATCTACGGGTTCACCATTCAAGAGTACATCGGCTTTAACAACAATCTTATAGAACAATCTTTTTTATATTTAATAAAATAAGTAATGTTCCCCAACTTTTTCCAAATCTTTCTATCTATGTTTATCAATTAGGTGAGTAACCCGCATAATACCGAATCCGTATAGTAAAAGGCCGAATACACGAGTCGTTACTGTATTCTGTGAACTTATTTCCCTTACCTGTTCAATATACGCTCCTCTCACCAACTTGGCGCCCCAGTAGAAGTTCTGACGCTGAGCTTGCTCCAGATCCGTGACTATCTCATTGTATGTATTCTTTAGGTAGGTTTGGTATGTATTAAATACTAGGAACTTATTCTGAAATTCAAATTAGAAAATAGTTAGTTAGGCATACATTTTGCTGTTCTAGACAGCTCCAGACAATGGTGACAACCAAGGTATATTTATGTTATAGAATTTTCTACTTTGCACCTATGTAATGAGGCTATCGTGTGAGAGTAGAAATGTAAACGTCGTGAAAGAGAAAAGGGTGACTTAAGACCTGTCTCTCTTCGCCTTCTCTGCTACTTAAATAAAATAACCAACCTTATTATATCTCCTCATCATTTCCATCAGATCCTCGATATAGCCAGCTGGAAGTATGTTTGTTCAGCATCAATCATTATCCTGACATCACGTTCGTTGGCCACCTTGATAATGCTGTTCAGCCTTCTGAGCATGTTTCTGAACATTTCTTCTTCCTTCGGCGATATCTGGGAGATGAGACGCCTCATCTGACCGGTCTTCGGGTCTGGCACCCGGAAAGAATCAGACAGACCCATGTCTTTGTCTAGAATGTTCGACCATGGGAACAGGTGGACAATCCTGGAATTATGTAATTCAAATTTAATATGTAAGAAATTTAGATGTATGAGGAGTTAAATAAAAATTTTGATGTATTAGTTGTAAAACATAACCTATACCTAATTTTTATATTTTTATTTTAACATTAACTTATACGAATTTTCTGTTTTTCCCAGGCTCTTATAATTTACTAATTCTTATAGTTATAAGTTTCTTATAATAAGGCTCTTATAGTTATAAGTTTGACAAATTTGTCTGTCTGTGGCACCCTAGCTGCTGAATAAATGATTTTTTTTTAATCGAAAGGCATTGCGGAGATTCTTAGCATGGTTTATGAAAATCGGATGGGCAATTTAAAAGCTACAGGAACTTTGCTTCCACCAGACGATTTAACTATTTTTTAGACTTTTTTTGTCGAATTTTGTTTTAATTTTTTTATTATTCCCATCTTGTGTCACCTAGGTAAAGAGAAGAAAATATGTATGTAAAACCATAATGGCACAATTAAAATGTAACAAAGTAGGTGCTTCATCTGCCCCTTTAGGGGGATTAAACTTTAAAAGTTTCCTCGATTAAGTGTGGATTTTGTGGATTTTAACACTATGAAATTTAACTTACAATGGAGCTTAATTTATAATCAAATAATTAAAATAATACACCATTGATGAAAAAAGTAAATTTATAAACATAAGTAATAATATTAGTTAAGTACCTACTAAAAACTAAAATAAAATAAAAATAGATTGATACATCCACGCGACTCGAGATAAATGCTCGAGACAGAAGGACAGATGGACAACAAATAATCCTATAAGGGTTCCATTTTTACCTTATAAGACACAGAAGCCCTTAAAAAATACAATGTTTATTACAGTGTGCGTCGTCACCCTTGTGTATATTCTGCACTATTCAAATAATAAAGCTCAGTTTGTAACGATCCATACCAGAACTAATTGTGTTGGTAAATAATACAATTAATTAAAAAAAAATATATTATAAATATAATTTATAATATTATTTAATTATAGCTTAAGATAAATACAATCTTATAAATAATAGTTTAGTTCAGTTATTTAATTACGCGTTCCATTCACAAATAATATTGAAGTGACGTAATATACCGTAGGTAAAATACTCAGATATAAAATATATTTATTAAAAATAATTTAATAATTATAATGAAACGTTATTTATTATAATTTAAAATAAATAATAACGTAATTAATATTTTAATTATTGTAAATTATCATGTTGGCTGAATAAGCTACTGTCAACGTCAAAGTGAAGGAAAGAGAAAAGGAAAGAGAAGGGAGATGGCGGACGCGTCTGAGGAAGGATGCATGTTTTAAATGTTTAGAGAAGTTTTAATTTATAATTAAGATATATCTAGTTATATTTAATGTATATAAAAAGCATGTGAGATTGTGTTTTCAATTGTGAAATAAGTATTTGAGGTTGCTAAGATAAGTTATAAGTGCTTTCACTATTTACGATTGTTTGTATTGAAATACTTCGTCGGTAAGTTTTTAATAGATTATTATTAAAATAAAGAAGAGTGATATTAATGCATATAATGCCGTCAATATCCAGAGGAAAATATTATTTATATAGTAAATGGAAATAAATACATGAAGATGTTTTTATGAGGTATATAAAATTACAATTATATTAATGTACGCA